>JAIPRM010008702.1:0-15583 GCA_025469315.1 Stegophylla sp. TES_Ste_2020
AGGTTATGAATATTATTTAATATTCATAAAATTGTCAATGAACTCTGTCATCGTCACATACAATCAGTTTAAATAATAATTATATCAAGGTTAAACAGTGTCATCCAAATATTGAACTTCACGAACACGTGGTTCCGGATTTTACTCGAAAGGCTACTGCGAACGGTCCGTCTGTTAGCGCTCGGCGCTATTCACGGGCCGTCGTAGTTCAGCGGTCCAACTCGACGAACCAAGCCTAGACCCGGACCGTCGAGTCGGCGTACGCCGTGTCGTCGACAGACCACAAGCCCCGAGTCCTGGAGGGCCCATCCTAGTGCGATCGGCCCAGCATTACCTAAATCAAGCCACTGGTAAGACCGAGCCCTATCTATCCGCTCTGTGGCGTTGGACGATGCCTCCGGTATCAGATCCGCCGGGAGATCGGGATCGGCACCCGGGAGAAAACGCCCTCGGGACCGCGACTCTCGCAGCCACGAAGAATCCATTTACCAGAAGTTTCTCCCTTGTCAGCATGCGACCGTAAACCGCAAAGAAGCCGAAGCTTCAGCCCGAACGAGTCCTACCTCAAGTTCGCCACGGACCCTGAACCCACGTAAGCGCCTTCCGCCAGACTCACCCCGAGCATTGCTGCCCAGGATGGCCTAGCGAGAAAGCTGTCTACGGGGACACAACCCGTCTTGGAATGGGGGCGCCCGTTCTACCAAATTTGTCGATTGGTGGAACATATTTCGTTCGAAAGCTCCCGGAGTTTGCGTGGTTTCATGGCGTTGTACGGCACTCGCACGCGAAAACAAGATTTCCTCACCGCGGCCACCCCGGAGACAGAAACTTGCTTCCGACCTATTGCGGACGTCTACCCGCTCACGCGAAGGGACGGACTCGTAATTCCGACCTCACCACCAGACCGGCTCGGTGTCTCCGGCCTGGCGACCGGGCGGCGGTCGTGGGCGGTCCGATCGCCATCCGGAATTTTCCAACTCGCCTTTCTCCAGTCACCCAAGCCCAGAACCAGGCGAATCGGCTTGTGCTAGCAGCCGGGGGGTGTCATTTTTACCCGATAATCACATCATGATAATCTTTGCCCATCCGCACCACGAGGAGGTTATGACGGTCAGGAAGTCGCGGAACCAATCATCCCGCCGACAAGAAAACAAGGACCCAAGGTCAGCAGAACTGGGTCCCATAGTTCCAACGTTTTTTAAGGTTCCACTTACAATCAAGGCTCGCGGCGGCGGACTTTCCGCGTGCCTTAAGGTTCGGCGTACTACGAAGGTTCGGCGTACTTCGCACGATCCACGCATCCCCAGTCCGCAGACCCGGAACCCCCGGTGCCTTGACAGCAGAGATCCAGGGTCCACTGTTTCCCGTGAGCCGCTGCCCCGACACAGTGGACATCAACGGATTGAACTTCACGAACAATAGAAAATTATTATTACTATTATTATTTTTCTTCTGAATACCTACGTACATCTTTTCAAATTTACATAACTGACGTAATTACTTGTAAAGTCGCTGATCGCTATCTCGCTAGAGTTCACCGGAGGGGCAAATGCCCACCCTGGCCCCTCCGTAGACACGCCCATGATATGCGTGTATGCAAATGCCAACTGCATACTGCCTATAGATGAGTATACACATAGTCCATATGCACAATACACTGGTTTATAGATGACTATTTTCAGCTGAAGTTTTCAATAGTCTTATGACCACATATACCTACCTAGCTACTATATGATAATTTTTTAAACAAAAACAATTTTCTAACTCAAATATAAAATTGTTTTATATTTAATAACATGGTACCATACAATATAAATTATAAATTATTATTTGAAATTAACACAAAGTAAAATATGAACATGGGTGATTTTGAAGTGTATGCTGGTACTAAGCATACATCTATGCTACGCCACGGCTGTATAGGTGTAATTACATGTATAATACGTATAGGTATATTATAATTAATAAATTAAAAATAAACCTGCGTTCACGTTATTATTAACTTTTTAATATGGTAATAATAAAACTGGTCTCTAATTGGTACATGATTATATTAAATATTATTATAGTTTAGACCAAAGATTCTGTGACAGCATAGAATACTCGTATTATAACATAAAACAATGTAAACATTAAATCTGCTATACATAATAAAATAAAATTTTCTATGATATTTCTCTTTTAGGATCATTTTAAAACATGATACTAAGTGAGTTAATTATTTCATAACTGGGCGTCCATTTAGTCTCGACTACTTATCCATTTGGACACAAAAAACATACTTAAAAATTGCCGTGGCTAAATGTATCATTCGCATTTACATTTCTACGGTATGTTTGGTTGATGAAAATTAGTGATAATATAGATTTTAAAAAATGCTACAAAGATTTTTGAATTCATCTCTAAGTTTTTCTTAGTTTAATAAAATCGACTTTTACGTATTATATTGCATTTATTTTCCTGAGAAAGTGAAAATTCGTTAACTTTTTATAGCAGCATTCACAACTTTTAATCAAATACTGCAGATATATCTAGATATATTTAGGTTTTAATAGTTCAATACTAAATAAAATAAAATTAATACTAAATTAAATAAAAGTTGGAAAATATAACCTGTTAGTCGTTGTATTGTATTGCAATATCTTATTATACTATGATTTAAATACATTGTAGATTAGTACCGTTTTGACTTAACATTTTTAAAACTATCTTAAATTCGTATATTACTACGGAGTAGAAAATTCGAGGGTAAAAAGACTTTGTATAAATTCCTTAAATAATTGTTTAAATAATTGTACATTATAATTATTATAAAATTTGGTTATTAAAAAAAATAACGAATATAAAATTTTTATCTAGATAGTTTCTGCCGTTGCTGATACGTATTCCAATTACAACATTACGGGCGAAGCCGGGTAATTGAGCTAGTATATATTATATATTATATAATAATATATATATATATATGTTATAAATGAATAATTTATACTGTAAACAAATAATTAAATAATAATAACAAAAAAAAAATTATTTTAAATATACTAGCTGTACCTGTTAGTGTTAGTGTTAGTGTTAGTATACCTGTTCCTTTTCCTGTTCCTGTTCGTGTTCCTGTTCTTGTTCCTATTCCTGTTCCTGTTAGTGTTAGTGTTCCTGTTCCTTTTCGTGTTAGTGTTCCTGTTCGTGTTCCTGTTCCTGTTCTTATTTCTGTTCCTGTTCGTGTTAGTTTTTAATTTTTTTGAAAAAAAAAATTTCTGTTTATATATGCCCATATAAACAGAATAAACTACATTTTTGTTTATTTAGATCAAAGTGTTGTCATGGTTACCAAAGTACTTTACCGTCCCGTCTAAATATCGCCAAGATCGATTAATCCGTTTCAAAAATTAGCCAGTACAAACAGATAAAACTTTTTTTTTTTTTATTCATATAGAGGTTGCTTTACAAAGTGCTGAACCACCCGTGCACTTCGTAGCCCGTTAAAAAATTGATAGATGGTCCGTGTTTTATACATATTATTTTCTGTAACCAATGGCAACCCTATACAAACAACCAGATACCTATTCGAAATTTTAAAATCTCTGTATTAGTCACCCTTTAGAGATTGAATTTTAGAAATTTTCTTTTGTAAAAATCTTCTCCTGGAAATCACGAACATCTTAAAAAAAATTTAAGCCAAATCGGCCCAGCCGTTGTCAATTGATGAATTGTTATACATTTTTGGCTTCATTTATATATATATATATACAGGGTGTATCACGAAGATCTGCCATATTTTAATTATATAAATTTAATTAATAAAATATTTTAATGCAATTTCAGTGTAAAATTGTCAGATCTTCGTAATACACCCTGTATATTAATATTGTACACTTAAGAGGCCATAACTCCGGAACCACTTATCGCACAGCATACAAACTTAGATAGTAACCGATTCTCAAACCTACTGATTATGCATAAAATTTAATAAAAATCGGTCAAACCGTTTTGGAGGAATATGGTAACTAACATTGTGACACGAGAATTTTATATGTAAGATTACATGTAAAATTTAATCATTTTTCAAATAATATGTACCTTGATGTGTATAAATGTATAATAACGCTGCACTCTTATGTCAAAATCCGTACTATACATTATGTTCACCTATAAATATCATCAATACATACATAGTACAAAATAAAGTCACTCTTTTTTTGTTTAGAATAACCTCCTGTAACGGCTGAATAGATTTCAATGTGGTTTACACTATTATACTGTTAATACACTGGCAGTTCCGTATTTAAGGGGGGAGGGCTCAGAGAAGCAGTTGATTCCGGACTTACGAATGTATGCATATTTATAGAAATAACAATTAAGTAAAGAACTAAACCGATGATGACTCGTATTCGATGGGCGTATTTTCTGCGACCACAAATAGGTCACGAGATTGAATGAGAATAGTGTACAAAAAAAAAAAAAAAAAAGTAATAATTAATAATTAACCAACGCATATTATTGATGTTGTAGTATAATACACAGATACACAGGGTTGCAAGGTGTTTAAAATAATTTGTTTCAATCATGTGTTTTAAATGTTTTAAACATGACCTCTTGTTTTAAACATAAATGCATAAACGTTTAAAACATGTTTTTTTAGGGACGTTTAAAACTCAATATTTTGTCTTATTTTCAAAAATTAATTTAAGATATTGGTCACAAAGTCAAAGAAATTTTCATACGAACTACACAAATTGTATATTTCAATGTAACTTTTATTTATATAGAGTGATTTTTTAAGCACATGTAATTGTAAGGTAAAACTAATGAATTTCGTCAAAATTCTAACTTCAAACAAGTATAAAAAAAAAGTTGACTAACAATTTTAGAGATTTTTTCAAGTCAATGAGACATATATGTCAGTGAGATCATATTAAATTTTCAAGTCTTAATATCAGAAATCAAAAATTTTGTTACAAAAAACTAACAAAAAATAAGGAATTTCGGAAATTTCAAAATGCTGTACTTAACTCAAAATTGATTAAATCTTTTTGAAATTTTTATGAAATGTTCTCATGACTATTTTTAGTATTTGGTACAAGTTTTAAATTCCTAGCTACATTATTTTGAAATTATGATAAAAAACAATTTTCAATTTTATGGAAATTCCGGTAATTGCATATTTGGCCGTTTTTTGTCAATTTTTTGACATATTTCCCACGTTTTTGGAAAAAGTATTGAGAAATTTGAAAAAAAAAAACCTTTAAAGAACCATCTTGGTGAGATTCCGGATCTCTAGAGTAACTGATCAAAACTTTTGAACAAGTATTTCTATACGAAAAAGTGTTTAAAGAAAGAGAAAAAAATAAAAATAAACATCATTTTAAAATCATGTTAAGCTTCTCTCACTACCACTCAGAAGTCAGAATTTAAAACATAAAATTGCACTTGAAAACGATTTAAAAACTATACAAAAATAAAATAAATAAATAAGCAAATTTTTTATGACACGCAATGCTGATAATAATATCAATAAAACAGTTTTTCGTTAAAAAAACTAATCCTAGGCAGCACCAATGAGAGAAATGTCAATCAAAATCAAATTAAGGGATATAATAAACGTAAAAATGATCGAATTTCTTTCATATTTCAAAGAAAGTTAATTCCATAACAATATAATACGTCTAGTGTAAATTTGAGTTCATATACCATAAACTACAAACAAAAACTAAAGAACTTTTGGAGAAGAATATTTACTTTTTCCTATGTAAAAATGCAAATGGGTTTAGTTTGAAAAAAATTCGAAAAAATCTGTGTATTTGAAGTAACAGTTAACACGTTCCTTAATTCGGTATTGTCATTAGTTAACTGAGATATCGAAATTTGTAATAATTAGGATTCGGAAGCTATAAGAGCCAAAAAAGGTAAATATACATGCAAACATGAACGAAAAAATTATAAAATATGCATGAAAAAATGTGAAATATGCAAAAAATATATTTATTTGTTCATTAAAAATGTATTTGTTATTTATAGTATACACGGAAAAAATTCTAAAAACCTCTATTTAAAAAAAATTTATTATTGAAAACTAAAATATGGAGCGTAACCGGTTGGCATTTGAGATTTTATTAATAGAAAAATAGTTAAATAAATATATTTTCATTATTTGTGAAATACGAAATAAATATTATGTTATATAATACCTGTGATTAAATGTGAACCATACCGTTAAATGTAGACATATCTGATAGTAGACAATAGGAAATAAAAATAAATAACCACCAAAAATAATATAAATATAATATAATATTATATGCACGTTTTCCGTGTTATTAGCGTTGTTAACATTTGAAATAAATTGGTTAAGAATAATAAAAAAAAATTTTCTCTTACTTTTTCTCTAAAATTAATGAAATATGCATAATATGCATTTTTAATTTTCAATTTTTAAACTCACCATTTTTATCTGACTCACACAATACCGTATATTGTAGAATATTGTAAAATTTGTCGACAACGTGTACCAGGCTCGCATGTGTAATATGTATCGTTTGTGTAGTACGCCGTTTTCGTATTTTTCGATGAGATAGAAATATGAGTGAGTGAGAAAAAAGACCTAAGAGTAGCACAGTTTGTTCATAGGCTCCTGGTAGTGATTTTTCGTAAAACGAACCCGACGATCCGTCATGATGTTATATTCGTTTCACTAGAGATTTATGTAAGTGTTATTAGAAACGTTTTTTTATCATTATCACTTATCAGGCAGATAACACTGCTTCACAAATAAATTATCATGATAATAATTAAAATTTATAGATAATAGAGGTTGTCTGATAATTTATATCACAAACATCACCCATATTAATATAATGTATATTTTTAATTTATAGCGGCGCATTCCATTGCTATCAAGTATCAAGTATCACAGAAACACAGAGTCACAGACACTATTTTGTTTCGTGTTTAAATATTTCCGTATTTGGTAAACGTTTTATTTTCCAAAATAAATAAAACCAATTTGTACACGTCACATGGCATAAAACTGAAAATTATTATTATTATTATTATTATTCTGTTGACGAACTACTGCAGTTCCGTTTGGAATCGTTTCTTTAAAAAATGATTAATTATTTTTTTTAAATTCAATACTTGTAAGGACGATTGTCGATTAGTGATAGTTTATGTCAGGCATTTGACATTTTAGTGTTGTCAACTTTTTCTGAGTGTAAATTAACTTATAGTTTCAGTTAAAGGTAAGAACATTATCTATATTTATATTTCGGCGCTTAACAATATTTTAATTAGTTAATTAGTGAGCTGGAATAATTTTCAAACCGTTTAATTTCACGTACTCATGTCTAGACTGAAAATTAAATAACGTGAAAAACTGAAGTACAAGTATAGATAATGTTCTCACCTTTTCGATTCGCTCTAATATTGAAGCACAATATTAGTTCTATCGAATACAATGTGATATATTATTATTGTATTTAACATGACAAAAACATCAAAATATGAATTTTACATTCCTTTAAAAAATAAACAATAATACTGTAAATTACATCGTCGCTATATAAGTATCTACAGCGATATCTAGCGGTATAACTAATGCTCGAATTGGGTAAATCCTAGTAGAGGAACTGTTACTCAAAAATAATTAACAACTTAGAAATTTAGAAATGCTATTTTAATTTCTTCTTTTTTCGAAATTGTTTCATTCTACACTTCGACACTTACTACCTTTGTTTATAAGTACTTAATATATATATATATATATATATATTTTATATTGATGAAAACAATTTTTATATTAAATGAAAATTAACATAACGTGACTACGGAAAAAAAAAAAAAAATGAAGTGATAAGTACTGCGTAAATATTGTGGAAACAAATGTATTTCGTTAAGTGAGAAGATAATTAAAAAAACAAAGTAACTCGTTTACTGTGTTAAATTATGTTTGATTGTTTGTTTTGTTTGTTTGCTTTGTTTAATTTTCTTTTATGTACGTTAAAGTTTGTAATTTTAGGAAAAACTAACGAATTTCGCAAAAATTCTAACTTTAAACGGTTATAGAGAAAAAATTCGAGATTTTTCCAGGTCAATTAGAAATACATGTAAGTGAGATCATATTAAATTTTCAAGCCTTATTATCAAGAATTAAAAATTTTATTACATTAAAACTAACAAAAAGCCGGACATACTTCGCACGATGGGTATTCTTTGCGCCTTGGGTGAGAAGCTCTTGATGGATGTATTTAATTTTAAAGAAGCGATAAGTTATTTCGTCAATAAAACTATTCTGAGCGAAAGCTTCAATTACTATATAATAATAATAATAATAATAATAGACGATAAGGATACATTTAACAAACCGTTATTTAATAATGTTAGATACTCGATATTTGTGTGCGTGCGCACGCGTGTGTATAAGGAAATAAATGTCTTAATAAAAATGAAAAATGCAATAAAAATCTATTTTTATAAATTAATAAATGATCAACTTCTTAGTAATTAGTGTAATGGGCATTTTTGTCTTTTTAAGGAAACCCTGGGTTTTAACTTTTTTTCCAATAATAAGTACATCGAATAAAATTCTCTAATTTTTTCAAATGTCCAGTAATATTGTCCAATATTATTAATTAGTAACAAAGTTATCCATGTTTATTTTTATTTATAGTATTTAATATTTATAGTAATTTTTCTGTACTTTTTCGGTTTTTTTCAATTAACGCCTTGTAAAATTTTAAATTTTTCATCTGTGAAATATTTTCTTGTAACAATATTCACAATGTAATTCTCCATCCATGTACCAAGTTTCATAAAGATCGGTTTAACCATTTATTTTTTATATAGTGTGTAATTTTATGTAAAACTAATGAATTCTGTCAAAATACTAACTTACAACGGTTATAAAAATAAAAGGTGACTTACGATTTTTGAGATTTTTTTCAGGCCGTTGGTTATACATATAAATATGCTTGTATAGAATGTTCAGCTCTTAATATCCATACATTAAAATTTTATGAAATAAAAACTTCCAAAAAATGAGAAATTTTTAATTTTTTCAAATTTCTATACAAACTTCTATACATATTATTAAATATTATTAAACTTTAATTTAATATATAGGTATAAAGAAAAACATTATTAAAAATCAGAATTTTGAACAATAAGCACACTAGAGAACTAATTTAGGTTTTCTACAAGCTGGTTATTAAGATTTTTCTTTGATTTATTATATACACTAAACATTTCTAAAACTATTTATTTTTAACACTCTAAACAGTCTAAACAGTTAAAAATTTTAAAAATTCACAATTTACGTCCTTGTAAACCACAGACACTATATATTAGATCACACTAGATCATGATAAAATTGATCACCATCGCAGATCTTATCCAAACCTATTTTATTATGATATAATCAGCACTCTATAAGATAATAATAGTAAAATGTATAAATAATTGAATAATTTAAAATAATTAAAATAAAGTATACATGTGTAATTTTTTTGTAAATAATAAAAAGACGTTTCAGTTCTTACATATAAATACTACATTACTACACGGAGGGGTTAAACAAAATTCCAGGGGGGCTATAGCCCCCCTTAGACCCCCACAACTCTACGCCTATGACCACGTGTAAAGAATTGGATAAAAAACGGTAAAATAAGTGCAGATGAAACAAACTGTCAACTTATACTTATACATTTTAAATACATAAAAATATAAATTTAATGTTGTCACATTATCATATAATATGTTTTTAATTTTATAAATGAAAAAAAAAATATTTGAAATTGAACAAGTCGCGGAAATCCTAGTAAGTAACAACAATAGTAGAATTTTTGGGGACTTATGCATTTCACTTCTCCATTTTTTTTCTAATTCAAACCGCTAAAATTCCAGGGGTGGGAGGCTATCCACATATCGCAGTGGCGTACGCAGGATTTTGCAATGGGAGGGGCTAATAATAAAATATGTATATATATATAACTAGTTTCATTTGATTTGAAATCGATATTTCAAAGTATCTATGTAAAATATTACTTTCACCCTGAGGTAATATGTCAGTGAAGCTAGTTTCTACCCTCATTAAGCACCCTACTGAGTGAGTTTCTATTATGATCGAAAAATTAAAAGTCATCTCTGTTATATAACATTTATCAAATGATAAAAAATGTAATTTCTAATATTTTAAAATGTTCACATTCAATGAACGTACACTTGTTTGTTAATTTTGTCGAATCTGATTAATACTATAAATATAGGATAGGTGGTAAATTTAAAAAAAAATTCTGTTTGTTTAGATTTGAGGATCAATATTTTGGATTTATTATTAAATAAATAAAATTAATCTTGTGCAATTGGTTTCCATGTAGTGGTTGTAGGTTATTTTCGAAAATAACGTGTTTAAAGTGTGATCTTAATGATAATCTATGATCTACAGAAGGATTATATAAGACTTAATTCGACGATAGGTTCCTACTCAAAAATGTCAAAAAAAATACTAAAACAACAACAGCAGCAAGAAATCTAATTTAATTTAACCTTTATCTTTTATACGGAAAAAAATATAATGCGGACAATGGGGAGGGCTTCAGGCCCTTAGTCCCCTCTCTGCGTACACCACTGACGCCCATGAATATAATGACAGTCGAAATAAATAAACGTTTTTATTTTTTGCACCGATTTCAAAACAAAACAAAGGAATTCAATAATAATTTGGTAACCCTAATAATAAGGCACAGCGTAAACTCCCGAGTTTCCATCGCTACGGTAATACATAATTTGTTAATTATGAAACTACACTGTGACGACTGAATAACAGTGTATATTATTATTCTCATATTCTCACATATTCTCACCCCATAATCGTCGCCTAGCGTTGAATAATATTGTTCTCTGTGCACACAACCAGCATTCTGGTGAAAATGTCCACTACGGACGTGGTCGTGGACGTTGAACCGTCGTCGTTGGCCACGTCCGACGGCGGTAGTGCCACGTCGGACGCGAGATCCGCCGGCGACTCGACGGCCAACGACGAAGGGCGGTCGGCCGAAGAGGCGCAGCGGTTGTTCTTGACGTTGATCAGGCAGTGTCGCGCGTCCGCGGTCAAGGAGTTCCTGGACGGGCACAGCGATTTCGACGTGAACTGCAAAAACTACCAGGGCATGACGGGCCTGAACGTGGCCATCGAGATGAACTGCGCGGACGTGGTGGACTTGCTGCTGTCGCTGCCCCGGCTGGACATCGGCGACGGCCTAATGCACGCCATCCGGTACGACCGGTACGCGATCGTCGTCAAGCTGCTCGACATACTCGAGTCCCGCGACGAACAGGCCGCCCGGTCCGGGTGCAAAGACTCCAGCGACTTCCCGGAACACGTGACGCCGCTCATGTTGGCCGCGCAGTGCGGTCATTACAAGATAATCACGCTGTTGCTGAAACGCGGCCACGAGATAACGGTCCCGCACAAGGCCCGGTGTCTGTGCAAAGAGGTCGGTATAACGTTTCACCCCCACGCGCAGTGGTCATATTAGGGGGTAGGGGTGGAATGGAACCCCTCCTTTTTTTTGATAAAAATTAGCGTATCATTTCCAGAGCCGTGCCGTGGGGGGTCTTGGGGGCAAGCGCCCCGGGCGCATGGTTTAAAGGGATGCCAAAAATAGTTTTTATAATATTTTAATCTATACACAAATGAAAAAACACTAGCTTTTTCACTTCGTTTAGAATCTAAAAAAAAAAAAAAAATGAGAAAGTTATTTTGGACCATTACAAATTATTTCTGAACAAATTTCCGACTATGATCGAGTAATAACAATAATAGTCGACCACCTTGTATTATAATAAATTATCGTATTCTTTATCTCAAATATACTGCTCGTCGAACACGCAGGGTGCGATAAGCGATAGTAAAAAATAACCAAAATAACCTTACTTACCTCATAATATGTTATAAACAAATTGTATTACATAATATGTTAAATTTGAGATTTTTATTAATTTTTAATTATTTTGTATCTAAATATTTTGTTTAATAATTACTGTTGCAATTATCTTTAGTTTTTTGTCAAATCAATGTTCAAAATACCAACGTTGTATAATGTTCAATTAAATAGGAATGAAATACATAATAATAAATAAAATAGAGGGCGAATATTTTTAATTTTTCCCTAGGCGCCAAATCTTAACGGCACGGCTCTGATCATTTTTGTACTTCTTGAACTACAACAATGGCACAACGGATTAGTTGAAATCCAGAAAACTTTTTCTTGTATGAACGTTAAATGTTATTATAATTGAACATTATATAAATGAAAAAAAATGAAAAAAAAAAACCGGACATACAAACTTTGCACAATAGATATTCTTCACTCCTCAGTTCTCGTCTTTTAGGCATAATTACGGGGGTGTGCGATGGTATTCATTGAGCCAACTTTCATGCAAATTGTACTCGGTGTAGAAAAACACGTGAGGAAACCTCAAAAAAAATTCTACTTGATTGAGAATTTACAATTTTATGAGGTTTTGCATAACAATAAAAAAAAAAATAAAATCATTATTTTATGTAAAAATTCCTAATTTAACACTAATTCTAAGTTAAATTGGTTATAAAAAATAAGTTAACGATTTACAACATTTTTAAAATGTATTATAGGTATTTTATATGAGTGAAGTTATATTAAATTTTCAGATCACGGTATCAAGAATTCAAATTAATATTAGATAAAAACTTTTTTTTAAACAATTTTTTAGATTCCAAGCAATAGTGAGAAATGTATTGGTTTTTCAAATCTGTGCGTTTTTTTTTCGTATGTATGTAATCACGAGTTCGGGTGGTCTTAGTTTGGACCATTTCGTTACTAGTCCAAACATTTTGAACAGTAACTTAAATCGGAAATGTTGTCTAGTTAGTACTTTAAGGGGTTCATTTTTAAAATTCTCAATACTTTTTCTAAGGGCATGCCTAGAATACTCAAAAATTGACAAAAAACGGCATAACCCAAATTTTTGTAAATTCGATTTTACTTTTTTAACATAACTTCAAAAAAATAAAGCATGAAAGTTGAAACTTTCACCAACTACCAAAAATAATTACTCGCACACCTCACAAAATTTTCAAAAATATGACCAATTTTTAGGTAAGTACCGAACTTCAAAAATATTGAAAATTTCTCGTTTTTTGTTTTTAATTCATAAAATTTTAATGTATGGATATTAAGACCTGAAAATGTAATTCAAACATATTCATGTGTACTCCCAACGGTACTCAAAAAATTTCAAAAATCGTTAGTTAAGTTTTTGTTTTATAACTGATGAAA
Organism: Stegophylla sp. TES_Ste_2020; assembly: GCA_025469315.1. Taxonomy (NCBI): domain Eukaryota; kingdom Metazoa; phylum Arthropoda; class Insecta; order Hemiptera; family Aphididae; genus Stegophylla; species Stegophylla sp. TES_Ste_2020. Next base: position 13,311 of record JAIPRM010008702.1, read on the forward strand.
GTTGGTATTTTAATAGAATTCATTAGTTTTACTAAAAATTACACACTTCAACACATATAAAAAATAATTTGTACGACTGATCTTTACGAATCTTGGTACATAGATAGAATATGATGAGGTGAATATTTTGGTGTAAATAAATTTTTCACGAATAAATAATTAAAAATTTTACAAGGTTTTAATAGTAAAAAAAATCAGAAAAATTACTATAAATAAAAATAGAGACATGGATTACTTTGTTACTAATTAATAATATTGGACTATTACCGTACATTTGAAATAATTTAGTGAATTTTATTCGATGTACCTATTAATGGAAAAAAAAGTTAATTTTACAAATACCAGAGATTCCCATATAAGACCAAAGTATGCCAATTACACTAATTACTAAAAAGTTAACGATTTATCAATTTATAAAAATACATTTTTATTGCTTTTTTAATTTTTATTTATATATTTATTACCTCATACACACACGCGAGCGCATTGCACATGCACGCACACAAATATCGAATACTCAACATTATTATATATATATATCCTTGTCGCCAATTATTATTATATAGTATTTGAAGCTTTCGCTTGGAATCGTTTTATTAAAGAAATGATTTATAGTTTCTTTAAAATTAATTACACCCACCAAGAGCTTCACACCCGAGGTGCAAAGAATACCCATCGTGCGAAGTATAACCGGCTTTTTAAATTTTTTTTTTTCGTCTAAATTACGTTATTGTTGAAAATAGGTAAATATTTCAAGTTTATAGTCCTATTAGTTACGATTAAATTACTAAAATCGATATTATGAAAAACTGGATTATGGCATATTTTGCCATTTATATTAAATTTTTCAGTAGATTACATATTTTCTTACTTTACATAATTTTCATTTATTTTTAATGATATTTTAATTATTATTGCAGCATGGTATCGCATTACAGTAACTATCCATACGTATTTTATAACAATATTTATAATTACTTATTATACGTAACTAAGCATTTAAAAATTTAAAATGTAAATGTAAAAATCATAATTTAAGTCTTCTTAGCCTTTCTCGGAGAGCGGGGTTCTCTATAATATGTAATATAATATGTTAGCCAATTATTTTTAGTTATGTTATACTAAATATTCTTATTGCCAATTTATTGATTTCCTAATCAACATTTTTTTTTATTTTCTTAAATAAAAATTATTACTCAGGGCCCACGCATTTTGTAAAACTTGCATTTTTTCTTTATCGTTAATTTTTTATTGACAAATATGTCATAAGAAGAAAAATTGTCATAATTACCAACACTATTAATTTTGATGTTGACGGCAAGACTGTTGATATTTGAGGATTGGGTGAATCATTGTGTTCAACAATTTTCAGTTCAATACTTAGACTGTTAAGTAAAGTACTTCTAGTTCTAAATCAGCTTCGTTTTTTACTATTAAAGTGCTTCTTTAGAAATAGGTAAATACAAAACAAATTGAATTTAGCTTTTGAACTGATAACTGAATGGACTGAACAACAGTGAACCCTCAAAATTTTTTTTTATATTTCATAACACTCATTACAAAATAGATAAATATGATCAATGATCATAATATTCATATATTGGTTTAGAAATAGCATCCCCACTATTTAATATATAAAATTCTATACTTGTAGTTCTCGACATTTCATTAGTTGTTGATAATTATTATTATAATTATTCGATAATTATTATTACTATGTATTATATGAATATAGATATTATGTACAGTCGTGTCACGGCCAATTAGAAGTGGAAAACTACGCGATAGATGTGGTAGGGGGGGTGGTATACGTATCACAAGGGTTGTGATCATACCTATCTATTTTGTCATAATGACACCCATAGTAATAATTTTTTATCGTTTTCATCGTTATTGCTCAAAAAACGCGACAATTGACGACCACCCGACCTAATCACTAATACCCATGCATATATAAATTTTAAAATAATTTTCTTCGTAATAGTCATCAGAGTTTGCCATAAACCTTATCACGAACAACTACATCTATATATTAATTTTTATTCTTTTAACTGTTTCTATCATAAATAATATAAGCAAATTAATAAATAAAAAAAGTCGGACATACTTCGCACGATGGGTGTACTTCGCACGACGGGTGGTATTCTCTTGACGGGCGTATTAAATTTTACAGAAACGATAAATCATTTCTTCAATAAAACGATTCTGAACGAGGGAAGTTAATAATATAAAAGAGTATAAAAAAAAAAATGTTAGAAAAATGTCCAAAATTT
>JAIPRM010008703.1:0-15583 GCA_025469315.1 Stegophylla sp. TES_Ste_2020
TTACTGAAGAAATGATTTATCGTTTCTTTAAAATTTAATACGCCCGTCAAGAGAATACCACCCGTCGTGCGAAGTACACCCATCGTGCGAAGTATGTCCGGCTTTTTTTTTTTTTTTTATTAGTAAACTATTTATAGTAGGTACTTAATATTTATAGTAAATTTTCCCTCCTTCTTTCATTTTTTTCTTTTTTTCAATAAAACCTTATAACATGTTGAACTATTCATCAATAAAAAAACTTTCTTCCTCCAAAATATTTGCATTCTTTATCTAAGTACCAAGTTTCTTTAAGATTGGTTGAACCTTTATATATATATATATATATGCGTTGAAGTATGTAGTTTTATGTAAAACTAATGGATTCATTCAAAATATTAACCTTGAACAGTTATAAAAAAATTACTTGCCAAGTTAAAGTCGACCTATATACTTACATTTCCTTGATTTTTAATTTTGAAAAATTTTTAACACTGTCCTTTCGAAAAATTTAACAAAAAGATGCTCTCCCCGACCCCCTTCGAATCAGTTTTAATAATATTTTATCTTCAAATCATATCGTTATAAACGACCGAGGAACGAATAAATAAACAATAATGAAATATTATCATTTTCGCGTTATGTATTTAATATTATCAGGATTTGCGGAATTATTGAATTACCGTAATTCAATAAATAATTAAAATTTTCTTTGTACAGTTACTTCATTCCGCGTTTGATGATATAACATTTATATAACGATTCTTTTCATTTGCATTTCCGTACTTACAGTAAAATTACTAGGTAATACATTATGGGGAATTATAAAAAAAAAAATAAAAAATATTGGTCTGTGCAATAACTGTAATTTAATTTCTTCGAATTTTGATTTGAGTTTAAATTTTGTTCTACATTATAAATGAGTAAAACGAAATATTCGTTCAAACTTAATAACGCCGCAATCAACAAGTTTTTACGAGTTTTTAACAAATTCCCGTTTTAACCGAATTCCAGCCGCTCGAGTTCTACAAAAATCTTCAAAAACTTTCGACATTAAATAAAAAGTTTCCGGCGCGTGTAATAATTATTTTAATTTTTTAAATTAAAAACATAAAACCAAAAAATGAGGAAAATGTGTTGAATAGTAACTGATATATTTTTTATTGGGTTTTCAATTTTTCACAACACGATTTCGTTTCCGCCCGCCTCACAATTTCTATTCTAACATTCTCAAAACTAGTTTATACCAATATGTTAACTATATTTCCTCGCTTAACTTTTTTTTTTTTTAATTAAAAAGATAAAAATAATTATGAAATATTATAATAAAGTTTCCAGGGAGGTAAATAAATACTTCTTCCGGATGATCCTGGATTTTAAATTTGTTTTTTTGAACAGTAGCACTTATTTTCGGCAATAGTTTTTCGAATAATCCTATTATTTTCAAGCGACTTTAAACATTACAGTTTCTTTAATCTCAAAATTATCTGAGATACAGCCATTTGAAGTTACAAAAAAAATATGATTTAGAAGATTTAAATGTTTACACTACGATCAATTGCGCTATATTCGACGCCAAATATTACATACTGTTGGGCAGAAGATAGTAGTCTATTAATTTCGAGAGTATCTCTGTGAAGCTCAGTGAAAAACATTTCTCTTGATTTGATATAAGTTTTTGAAAACGAATGGATTTGTAGTATTTTACATTATTTTGATTTGTATTATTTATAGACGTATATATTCAACTACTACTACGAGTAGACAATAATCGAAATCTAATAATTTGGTTATTGAGCGATATTTATCTTTGATTCGTATGTTATGAATATCAAACGGATTAACAATTTTATTGATCTTTATTGTATTTGTTGGAGCTAATTTTATTATGTAATATAATGATTATGAACCAAAAATCGCAGTGGTTGTTGAAATAATAAATTTTATCTACTCTGACAGTGGCGTATCCAGGGGATGGCTGAAAGGACTACAGCCCCTCTCGAAATTTCAGGGAATCTGAAATTATTGTCTAATTGACTGTAAACAATATAAAATACGAGATATGGCAAGATCAGAAGAGATATATATTTTTTTGACGAAAACATAATTGAAAATTGTTAGTAAATTATAATTAGATAGGTGTGTAATTATATCATGTATAATAATTCATATACATATATTATTATTCATCGTGTAATAGGTATTTATACTGTGTTATTTTCTACAACAGAAACTATGAACTGGAGGGAAAATTTCAAATAAACAAACAAAATAAAAAAGTCATATAAAATAAACTTTTGGGTTTTGGATGTAATTCACATTTAGAACCAAACTACTTCAACATTTGTAGTACAAATGAGAACTAACTGGTAACTAAAATAGAATTTGAATTTTTTAACTTATAAAAAAAAAAAAAAAACATTTTTGGCCAACTGTTTTCAATTTTAGACCACTGTGCGCCGTTTTTGCAAAATAGGGCTTATTCTATTTTGTATATTTTCCCACTCCCCCCCCCGCCCCAAACCACTCCTAAAAAGTTGACGTTTTTCCGAGGGTGGTGAAAAAATAATAACAGGCAGACGGTTATTTATACACGCGCCAACGTGTATTTTCTTTTCGAACGGGGCCCGGCATTGACAGCTGCCGGCGAGATGAATCGTTCGTGCACATAATATTCTGTGAGAAAAAAAATAAAAATAAAAAAAAAAATGACGTAGGTGTTCGATAAAATATTGCCCAGACACTAACAACTACCAGTTATTTTCAATAACATCAGGTGACATACTTGGGTGTATGCGTCGAACGTATAAATAGATTACGATCGGTATTCGGACTCACGTAATCGCGGGCGTAACGACCGATAATAATACGAGATATGGAGAGAAAGAGAGAAAAATAAAGAGAGAGTGAGAGAGAAAGGGGGTGGGCAGTAAATTTCAGAACGAAAGTATTATTTATGAACGAAACTACTGTGTGCGATTTCTATTTCGATCAATGGTCAATTCGATTGGACAACGGTGGACGACCGGCCCGGGTCGTACTGATAGAAAATAATAAAATAAAAAGAGCAGCCCTGTCTCTTCTTTTTACAATGTATCGACACCGCGTGCAGATTTCGTTTTATACAATCATTTTCAAATCACCGTTTTTTTCTCAACGTGAAATACAGTAACATCTCGCTAAGACGCAGAATCACTTGGGATTATTCGAATTATTCCGTCATAAAGGGTTTCAAAGAAAAAATTCAAACGCAAATCACAATTTGAATTCTTTATTATTGCGACACCATTTTGGGTTCTTTTAAAGGGTTGACAAAGGGTTAAAGCCATTTTTAAAGTATGCAATACTAAGTACCAAAATAATTCATAAGGCACCTAAAAAATTTCCTCTCAAAATAACATTCAAAATTTTACCTAATTTAAAAAAACTTTACGTTTCAAAATCAATATTGAAAATAATCCGTACTAGGGGAGCCACTCTTGAAGGGTGTATCATGTTTTAAAGAAATGACGGATCATGTTCAGTTAGACGATTTCTACCTACCCAAAAAGTTTGTTCATAGAAAAATAAAAAATAAATTACCATTTTAAAATCAATAGCTTTTTCACTCTATTCAAAATCTAAAATAAAATACAGTTTTCATCGAGGCTTGAAAAAAAAAAAAAAAAAAACTCTTAAACTCTATTCATTTTATAAGGTATTGTGTGTCGTAATTAGAAATTTAAACGTTATTTATTTTTATGTTTAACGTTCTTGGGATATCCAACATTAAATTTTTATGTATAACGCTATTGAAAATTTAAACATTGTTTACTTTTCACATTTAACGTGATTGTAATTTTAAACAATATTAATTTTTTATTATATTGATCCTAAAGATATAACAATGTACATAAAAAAAAAAGGATGAAAATTAACGATTTTATTTTATTATCGATTTTTATTTCACGACTTTTTTCGTTTTTTGATATGTTACGTTTTATGTTTATTTAATCGTTTCGTTCATCGTTTTGTTTCGGTTTTTGATTTACCTGAATTTTCATTTACTTTTTGTTATGTTTAGTGATATTTTTAAATAAGCTTTATTTTATTGCTTTTCGTTACGTTTTCCGTTATCTATTTCAATCGTTTTTTGACAGTTATAACTTTATAAAAAAAAAACGTTATAAAAACGTTTCCGAGCCCTGGTTTTAATTTTTAATTACTCGAATTAGTAGTTAGTTGGGTTTATTCAAATTACAAAAAAAAAATCGACAGCTCTTGATATAGGTATCAGTAATATTTGATTCTTATTTTAGTTTTCCGGCCGCCGAGAAGTTATTCAAAATCAGTGGGGTGACGAACGTAAAACCTGATTCCCTCCCTCTCTCAAATTGCACCCCTGAAACATTATTTTTATTAATTAATCTGTTACATTAGAAAACAAATTAATAATGATTTTTCAAAAACAAATTTATTTAACTTATGTAACATGCTTGGGAGAGTACGCCATTTACCTCGTGTAGCAAAAAGAAGCCAGGAGGGTCAAGAAGACCGTCTTCCATGTGGTAATTTTTGATTCTTTTGTGGAAGTTGTTCCACACGTGTCTTCTTCGTAATTAGTAACAACTCTGAACTGCCCCGAAATATTTTTCTCCTTAATTTATCCCCCCCCCCCCCGAAAAAACAAAAATCACACGTATTAAGGCGGGTAGAACGAGAAAGCATATCTTGAAATCAAGTGATCCAGAAACGAGTTCTGCAGTTATTTTATCGAAATCCTTGTTGCGTGCGTAGTTGATCCATCTCGATGATAGCATATGTCCTGTTGCATGTCGAGGCTATCCGTTTAGGAGAGGAAAAGATCATTGATCATATCCACATGTCAATTCGATCTAACTGGTAATACAATTCTAGTACTTCAATCCTTTCTTCAAAATACGGGAACAATAAAACCTCATTTTCATCGTTCCAGATAAATTGTGTGTGTATAAACAAGTTACATAACAAGTTAATACATTTTTATTTATTTTTGATTTATATTATCTTACTTTTTTTTTGAAAAATAGGATACACTTTTTCGTGATCACTGTGTATTATTTTTATATGGCTATAATATAGTTTGTGTAAAAACAGAATTTATGTTTTTTGAAAAAAAAAAATCTGTTATTTTACGTCGTTTTTTTATTTCGAAAGGTGTTGCGCTTTACACACTTTTGCGCTCTTAAAGTCAAATATAAACGAATCACGGTTAAACACTATCGAGAAAAACTTTCTAAGTTCGTAGATTTGGGCAGTTTTGTAGTCTCTTATTTTCTGGTCCTTCACGGTTTTCACCGTTATTTCCGCAATACTATTATCTTCGTCGTTTCCACCTCGAGTTGACCTCAATAACGGATATAACCGAACAATGGGTAAAAAGCTACTTTTAACAACTAACGACGTACCAACTAGCCCGACTAGTCGTAATCCTAGTTTGGATTTTCATATCGTTATTTGCCGTCTCCGCGGGTGTGTTTTCAGCCGATTCCGATGCGGAAACATGTCCCCGTTTCCGGTTTGTTGAGGTTTCCACCTTGGCGCGGAATGAATTCATTATTTAATTGAAACGGGACAACAGAAATTTTTCGCGTTACCGGGGTTACCACACGGTTACCAAGGTTCCGTGTTAACGAGGTTTTATCGTAAGTACGTGACTGCGTTTTTTACAATATATTATTATATTGAAAAAAATAAATAAATAATTAGAGTTACCAAGAAATCATTGTAAATCAATATCGTTGATTTTTATCTCGTCTTGTGGTCTCGTCGGCTTAGCTCACGCACAATAAATCATCGTACGCTACAATTTTATTTTACGATCCGTTAACGTTTTAAATATAAAATTAGAAATTTTGCATATTTCATGATATATCGCAGACATTTTTAATTGTGATTCGTAATAACGAATACACGTTTAGTTGTTCTATTTTCAACAACAGTTTTATACAATTCAATCCGTATTTTCTTATTTTGACCAATGTAATAGTACTGTTATTTACGGAATAAAACTTGAATTGAAAATTGAAAAACTGAATGAAAATTGACCATTAATTTTCATTCAATTATGTAATACCCATTATAATCATATATTATTTATTGTTTAACGATTTCATTTCGTGCCAGAATAATTTTTACAATGATATTTGTTTATTTTTCTGTATACACTTTTTTGTATAGTAATACTATTTGTCCAAAAGTTTCGACCAGCAATCTTTTAAAACCGGATTTTTCTCCAGTTGAAACTTTTAAGGAGTCATTTTTTGAATTTCTGGATAATTCATTTTTAAAATTTTTTTTTTTTTTTTAACTACCCAAAATTTGACAAAAAATTCTCAGAAATCATCATTATTTGATCCAAACTTTATGAAAATTTAAACATAGCATATTATGAGAAATAATTTGGTGCAAGAAAATTTTAAGAATATGAAAAAAAAATTTGGACATTTTTCTAACACTTTTTTCTAGTTATTTTTTTTTTTTCATTCCTATATTTATTAGGTAAAAAAAAGTAAAATAAAGTAAAGTTAGGTATAGTATAGACAAGAAATCCGGACATACTTCGCACCATGGATATTCTTCGCTCTTCTGGTCAGATACTATTGATAAGTGTATTGAATAAAACAACTATTATTGTCTTTTACATCGTTAACTTCCTTCATTCAGAATCGTATTATTGAAGAAATGATTTATCGTTTCTTTAAAATTCTACACATCCACTAGAAGTATCTGACCTGAGGAATGAAGAATATCCATGGTGCGAATTATGTCCGGCTTTCTTGTCAATACTTTACTTCTTTTAATTACTTATATTTAGATTTTTAAAGCAGACAGATTCAGAGACCCATTGACAATAATAGATTAAACCTTCAACGATTAACATTTAAAACTGACTGTAATATTATCTTGTGAATTCGATGTTCATATTTTACTAAAATAGTGTTAGTAATTAATTCACACTTCACGCTCAATGTATTTAATTTTTCAGACAATGTATTTTACTTTATTATTTATTTATTTATTTTTTTTTTTTTTTTAATTCTATAATTACTTTTACGTTTCTATCGACTTTTGTATTAAGTTTTGAGTATCACAATGTATAGCGATGTTATTATAATTTGTGTTATCAAAGGGATTGAAAAAGGAAAAAAAAACACTACATCGTCATTAATATATGTTCTAACCCTTTACCGCATATTTGAATCAGTTATGTATTTTTATGAACTAACTTTAGCGGATAAACTTTGAGAAAAAAATAAAATTAAATGTAAATAATAAACAACCTTGGAAATATTGTTTACGTCGAATACTTTTCTCTATCTGACTGAAGTACCTGTACCGGATTGACTCGATACTCCTTATATTTATATTTTAACTGTTAGTTAAGTGATTATTTTATTGTATCGCTCACTTTAAGTAAAAGTTTCAAAAGAAAATAAAAAACCGTTACTACACGCTACAACGACTCATCGTTGTCATTTTTAATCAGGAGTAAAAGTATGAAAAAAAAAGACTGGACAAACTTCACGCCATGAACTTACTTCGCTTTCCGGCTATAAGTGTTAACCCTTTGAAATAATGTGAATTTCAAAAAATGCTAAGTATAAAATACCATCTAAGGTTGAATTTTAATTAAAAAAAACCGAGGGGAAAAAATGAAAATCACTGCAAATTGTTAAGTTTCTCCGCTCTGCTTAGAATCTAAAATATACGTTTTTTGTAACGATTAAAATCATATTCTTATCGAAAATAAACAAATAAACTCTATGTAACAATTACCCGGAAAAGGATGTGTGTACCTCAAATCCCCAAACTTATGTACTCTGTTTTTAATTTAAGAAAAATCGTAAGAGAACGTAAAGTTCATAGGTTTTTGATTTAATTTTTGTAAATATAAGAAATGGTTTAAAATGTTATTAGCATTTTCATCAAAATTTCTTTAAGACGATGAGTTTCACACGCTTCTCAATAATAAGAGTGTAATGAACTGACTTGTGTCAAAATATGCAATGACTTATAAACGGCTTGAGAACTTGAAGCGATTTGTCATTAATAACGAACATGTCTGAAAAAAATTGATTAAACTCTCGAATTCAAAAATTATTACAGATAAAACATTCATTTGAGAATCAGTAAACATAAATTATTATGTTGCATTCTTCTCTTATTGAGGGCATGTGTACGACATCATCAATATTTATTGTTAATATTTATATTTTATTTATTTATTTAATATGATTACTAAGGTTTTATTTTTATTTTTATATAAACTATAAATGTACATGTTATATTATTATCTCTATTTTAAATATTGTAACTCGGTTTTTGTCCGTTTATATTACTAAATGAAATAACAAACATTATTCCTGAAAAAAACGAAATTAATTTTTAATATTTTATTTAATTTCTCATATTCACTCACAGGTTTTTTCAATACATTTTTATACGTTTATAACAAAGCCCGAGTTAAAATCTTTTATGAATTTCACATTGAAATTTCCGTCTGACTAAATTTATGTGAATAAAGGAAAATATTTATTGATATTTTAAGATTGTGAGTAGAAAGTACTTGAATGTATGTAATATCTCGCGAGCAATATTCGTTAAGACGTTTTACATTTTAAAATATACGTTTTATAATCTCTTCGGAAACAGAGGTTCTGGATCGTTTTGTTTTATACGTATTTCTTCGCTCGCTATAACTGATAAAACGCAATCCGTCTTACGCGGAGTCGTATGTGTTATGTTTGTTGTAGACGTTTCACGAGTCGCTCTTTATTTTTTCCCCGGTCGTTTGTTTTCGCAAGCAAAGGAAAGAATAATAATAATAAAAAAAAAAAATAAAGACACTGCAAACCAATCAACTGAAGTACATATGGATTTTTTTCTCGAATTTATCCTCCCTTTCTCGTCGTATACTTTATTCGTCGTGACCCGATCGCAAAATAAATGTTTTTTTTTTTTTTTTTTTGATTTTTCGTTAAGATATTTTATTAATTCATAAGATTATTATTATGAATTCGCTAACGCGCGTCGTCGTGTATGTTGCAGGTCTCACAGGTGACAATTTCCACTTCGACTCGAACGGTGACGGCCCGGCCCGTTACAACATCATACACTTCAAACAGGTGGAACCGGGCACGTTCAAATGGATCAAAGTGGGAGTGTACTCGGACGAAAAGCTCGAGTTGAACACCACTGGTAAATATATCATTTGTATAATATAAAATATCGTATTTACCGTCCGTAGCCCCCACCCCGCCCCGTCGCGCAGCCCCGTAAGCACAAATATCGAATTTCTTCTGTCTAAGCCAACTCCGCCGCCAAACGAGCACGGTGGTGTAATAATGTGTGACAGTAATGATGATTCATGATTCACCTCATGGACAATATATTAGTATTTTTTGTCATAAAGTCGTTTTTTTTTTTTTATTTTACATAGTTTATATTATATAATATTATACTATAATATCTAATGCGAAATAATATTTCAAGTACTTTTATACGTCCCCCCGTGACATATTGTTGTGTTCGCGTACGAAATTAGTGTTGACACGAGAAAAAATAAAAGAAACCCCGACGGGGAAACGTGTTCTGTGCGACATAAGAATGAGCGGAGCGAACTTTGGACATTATTACACATTTCGAGAACTCGTAATTATTGTTTAATAACGACAAGACAGCGTTCAATTATTTAATATACAAAAAAAAAAAAAAAAAACTGCACTACTTTATATCTAACCCCGTGCGAAAAATAATAAATATAATTTGAAACGATTAAGTGGTTTAAATAATTTTTCGTTTGACCACATAGAAATTTCAAAAAGGTTTTCTTTATTTAGATTTAAAACATTTATACGATTTTTTTAGGAAAAAATACGGTTTTATTTTAATGAAAAAAAATGGCACTACCCTTTTCCACCAAAATGAGCATTCCACTTTTTACCTAAATGTATATTTTTTCCATCAGAATTAACCTTTCTATTGTTCGTCCAAATTATTTATTAATACTGCATATTATATTGCTTAAATGTGTAAATATGAAATATTTTCTTATTTATGATAAGATTAGTTTTATAGTAGTAGTGATATTCGCTTATCACTACTACTATAAAAATGTTTATATTTAATTAGTATTATAGCAGACTCCCCCCTACTCTCACCACAAGTTATTGCTTATAGAGAGAGTAGGTATCAACTCAATTGTATACATTTATATTATTGAGATGTATATAATCTAATCTAATAAATATAATATTTTTATTCATTATAATATTATGCAAAATTTCAAAAATTGTTTCATGCGTCATCAACTCTTGGAAGACACATAGTACATAATATACAATATGAAAACACTAGGTACAATTAGAGTAAAATCAAAATAATATTTAATGAGTACCAACTACGGCCTCCCCTCATTACCGTAATATAAACGATATATTGATTTTTAATTGAATTCATTTTAACAATATTTTAATTTTAAATATTGTTGTACCTAATATGCAGCATTAATTAATAATTTGATGAAAACGTGTATTGGTGGAAAGAGGAAAGGTTCGTTTTGATGAAAATTGGTATTGGATGAAAAGGAAAAGGTTCATTTTGATGTAAAACGGTGACATCCGAAAAGAAACATTCATAATATATATATATATATATATGGAAACGACATAAAAAATGAATAATATTTATTTGTTTAGATGAGAGAGGGCAAAGATAAAGATAAGCAAAGTAAAGCGAAGTAAAGTAAAGTAAAGACAATAAAGTGTAGGCAAGAAAACCGGATATATATACTTCGCACCATGAATATTTTTCGCTCCTCGGGTCAAATCTTGGTGGGTATATTGAAAATAACGAATATTGATGATATTAATTTTATTGCACCAAAACACTCGCAATGAAATTCTCCATCTATGTACCAAGTTTCAAAAAATCGGTTGAACCAATTTTCTTTTATGTATGTTAAAGCGTATATTTTTAGGTAAAACTAACGAATTTCATCTAAATTCTAATTTTAAACTGTTATAGAGAAAAAATTGATTTTCGAGAATTTTGATCACAATTAGACATATATTATGTAAATGAAATCATAATACATTTCCAAGTTTCTTTATTAATAATTAAAAAATTTTATTTCATAAAAACCAACAAAAAACGAGGAATTCCCAATACTTTCGAAATTCTATACTGAACTCAAAATTGATCGAATGTTATTAAAATTCTTATAAAGTGTTTTTTGTGATCATTTGTAGTACTTTGTAAAAGTTTCAAGTTTCTAGCTACATTATTTTTGAAGTTTTGTTAAAAAACAATTTTAAATTCTAAGAAAATTCCGGTAATAGCATATTTTACCGTTTTTTGTCAATTTTTCGACAGATTTTCCATGTTTTTGACAAAGGTATTGAGAAGTTTGAAAAAAAACCTTCTTAGAGTACCTGTGATTTTGGATCTATAGAGTTAATGATCGATACTTTTAAACAAGTATTTCTATACGAAAAGTGTTTCCGGAAAAATAAAAATAAACATCATTGTAAAATCATAAATTTCTTCGCTCCACTTAGAATCTAAAACAAATAAAAAAACAGCAGCTTCTTCACCTCGTTCAAGATCTAAAATGAGTTGTTTATTTTTACATTATATTTTTTAGTTTTACTCGATTATTTAATGTCTTTTACGACTTAGTTACCAGTGTAATTTAAAATATATTTTTGATAGTTTGAGAACAATAAATTAGAGATCCGTAGTAAATAAATACTCAATTTTAGAAAACAAAAAGTGAAGAAGTTTTCATTGGAAAACGTAACTGGAAAATTCGACTTTCAATACCATTTAATTTGAAAGACGGAAGATTTATTTTTAGTTTTTAGTTTTTAATTTAATTATTTTCGACCTAATAAAGAAGTGCTTAATTATAATAGTTTGAAAAATCGTAGACATACTGAATTTAACTTTTTTTTTTCTTTATCTCTCTGTAGATTTCTAAAAAGTTGATTTTATCCCTTCTCTTCGTCAGCGTTTCAACGACATAAAAATTATTTTAATACACAAAATGTGTTCTCGTTATATATGGTATGGATTAAATCTGCTGAAATATTTAATCTCTAAATAATCTGAAACGAATATCATTAATAAAACGTTGTTGTGAAATGTTTCACCAGATTATTTTTCGAAGACGAAATTCGTAAACAGTGAAACAATAATTAATAACAACAATAATAAAATAGCCATTTTATAAACTCGATTTTTTCGAGATAATATGTTGTTGGTAAAATTTATTACTATAAGTCGGTAATTTATTGACAAAGATTTTTCAAACTTGGTGACAATGTGAATTTATTTCACGCTGTCTAAATACCCAGGCATCCGTGAATACGTACGTACACAGACCGTTCTTCAAAAAAGAAACAATAGTTTGAAATATCCATAGCAACGAGATTTATTACATTTGTCTGCGCATATTTACTAAACTATATTATTTTATTTATTTGAAAAAACTAGAACCGTATTTTTCATATTTTTAGTTTTCCTAAATAGCAACCCCTATTTATAACTTAATAGGCTGAAAAAAAAATATATACATATATATATATTTTTTTTAAATCATCCCTTTTAGGCTGTCTATTAAATTCAGACACAGCAAGTCCTTATATTTTAACGTCGAGGTTAGTTTCCTAGAAAACACAACGTTAATCAAAATAACTTTTAAATGAAACATTTTTTTAAATAAATAAATATTATTTATTTTTAAAGAAAGTGTTTCTGTCAGAAAATAAAAACGCATTATTCTATAATCATATGACACTCGGATAAATATCACACGATTTCATTATTTCGTATTAAATGATCTTAAATCACGTTGAAATTGACGAGAACTTATAATTTTAATTTAGAATTTAAAAATATGGTGTTTACATATTTTATTATTTACAATTTATTTCCTTAAAAATAAGTCTAGCGTTGAATGTTGTGCTGCGTTTTTCTCTTTTTCGGTTCAATTATCGATAACACGTTAATTTATTCAAAACCACTTTTTTTTTTTCGCGATCGATTAGTCGAAGACGTTTTTTGTATTCGGCTGCTCGAAATCCAGTAGCTGATAGGGCAATATCAGTGTCAGAAATCATACGTTTCCAAAAACAGTTTCGTTCCATCAACATTAAACACTCGTTTCGGAGTCTGAACCACCTTCTTCTATATTTTTTTCTAACAACGTGGAAAATGTTGTAATGTAAAACGAAACACGAGGACTGAAATTTTGACGACACAATAGCAAAACGACACGTTTAACGAGTACTCACTATAAATTTATAAAAACTAAAAATAATGAGAAAAAAGTAGAACCGTGCGTATTCGTCAACGTTCTGTATTACAATGGGTACGACAGAGCACTGTCGAGTACTGAACAAATGTTGTAGTAAAATGATTAAATTTTTACAAACATTTTAAAGCATATTTGCATCAGGATTGAATTAATTTAAGAAGTAGGACGTGCATGTACGTGATATCGATCAGTTTGATTCAATGAAATTCGGTGAAGAACTTTTGACAAAACGTACAGTAATTTTATGTCTGGTACAGCATATATTAAAAAATATTCGGATTGCATTACAGTGGATCGAGGAGATGTAAATCAAAATTCACCTGTCAACGAAACACGACACATCTTTAGTGCTTAGTATTGCCGGCCGGTCTATAATAGGTTTCTGAAATCCATTATAATATATGAAATTAATGCGAGATCTAAGTATCTCGAGAATCAGAACGCGATTCACTCATAAATTTGGAAATTTCAATAAAGAAAAAATCGTTTGCATTGCTCACAATTAATTATTGTATTACACTCAAAAGTGTATTGACGATTGATGTATTATTATTCGGTGACACTGGACATCGATATAAAAATAGCTTCAGATACTGATAGAATTGAGAAATTCTTTCGTTTTACTTTGATTTATTTCAAGTCTCATTGTAATCACTCATTTAAATAAAATAAGTATTTTATGAATTCCATATCGACTTCTGCACGGATAAAATTAATCTAGTTAAATCTCAAAAGAGATTCCAGTTTTTCCATAAATATCAACTAGGTGAGTTGTGCTACGTCGAATTTTAATACATTATAAAAAATTTATTCAAATTGTCTAGTTTAAAATTTATTTATTTTTCGTATTATTCAATGTTATTTTATTAATTAAATATTTTTCGATTTAAGTCGATTCCGCAAGGGAATCAAATTCACATAATATGAGGTCACTATATAACTGACTAAAAGTATAACGGCATTTTGTTTAGAGTAAATCTAATATCTAACACCTTATATATTTTTAAGAAGTTGATTTTATATAATAATTTTTTTTAAAGGTAAAGTATAATTAATAGCACATTTTGCTGTTTTTGTGAACTTTTCGACAAATTTTCCGCGTTTTTGAAAAATATATTGAGAAATTTGAAAAATTTTAAGTTTAAAATTCCATTCTGAGTGTGTTTTTTAAAATCTATATAAGTACTGATCAAAACTTTTGGACAAGTATTTATATACGAAAAAGTATTCACAAAAAGAGAAAAAAATAAACATCATTGTAAAATAAGAAGCTTCTTCTTTCTGCTCAGAATTAAAAAAAAAAAAAAATGTTTATTTTATTAAGTTTATTATATAATAGTTATACAATTAAGTTTATTACATAAAATATTATATAAAAGTTTATTTTATTTTATTAATTTCTAATTATTTACATTGACAAAATATTATAAACGATTTCAAAACTTTCGTTTGTAAAATGTTTGTTAAAAATTTTTTTTCACCATTAATTAACTGTCAATTAATAATTTTATTGAAAAGAGTATTATCGATTTTTAAACTGGCCAAAGTCTCTGCCCTTAAATTATAATCGAATAATATTTTTAAGCCAAATTAATCAAATAATTAAATACTATTACTTTTTATGAAAGGCGTATTATTATTTATTTTATGAATACACTTTTGAAATAAATTATTTTCAACAGATATGTTCCCATGAGAAAAAAAAAATAAAATCAAAAAGCAACTTGTGTCATATCTGTTCGATACATATATTTTTTAATTCGGTTCATGGCAATTATGTATCAATAACGATCGTTTTAAGTTAATTAATTTATAATCAATAAGATCTGGCGCGTTGTATTTATAACGGCTGATTTGATCGTAATGACGGGGGCGTGTCAATTAAGCTCATACGAATAAATCACAGGATTTTTGACTTCGCATAAATTCCAAATCAAACGAACCCACAAATAACTGTAAAACTCTCGAGAAATCCCAAAGACAAACATGTCTGGAATTATGCATTTTCATAAAACGCAAATGTCGTCCATTGGATTATAATAATATTTTTATATGGATTCACATCTACCGAAAGAACGAAAATAGTCGGTAAAACGCACAACGACAATTATTACATAATCAGTTTTAGATTCTAAGCGAAGATTTTTTTTTCTGTGTACAACTTTTCGTATAGAAATACTTGTCCAAAAGTTTCGATCAATAACTTTTTGAAACCCGATTCGCCTCTAGATTGTACTTTAAAGAGGTCATTTTTTGAATTTCTCAATT
>JAIPRM010008705.1:0-15581 GCA_025469315.1 Stegophylla sp. TES_Ste_2020
CAATTTTTTTTTTTTGGAAAAAACTACCCAAAATTTGACAAAAACGACTCGGAAACCATCATTTTTTGATCCGAATTTTATGAAAATTTAAACATAGATAGAAAATCATATAAAAAAGATTTTGGCGTAAGAAAATTTTGAAAATGTGAAAAAAAATTTTGGACAATTTTCGAAAATTTTTTTTTTCTTATATTATTAACTTCCTTTGTTCAGAATCGTTTTACTGAAGAAATGATTTATCGTTTCTTTAAAATTTTATACGCCCGTCAAGAGAATACCACCCGTCGTGCGAAGTATGTCCTGCTTTTTTTTTTTAGTTCTCATTTATTCAAAAACTTGTAAAATTTAAGGTTCATTACTCACATAATTATAATGGTTTCGAGTTATTTTAATGATTTTAAGTGAAACCAAACAAAAATATTTTAAATCTTGGCAGAAATAAATAATTTTATAAAAAATGTCACAATCGTACCCAGTCTCCACTAATTTGCTTTATTTTACTTTTTCTTTATACATCTTTTTATTTTTTTTTATATCATTCATTTCCATACCCATTCAAAGATATTTTGTAAATTGGAGAATATATTCGAATTTTTCCTTTGTAAGTGCCTGTTTAAAGTTACTACTTCGTTGCTATTTTCCACATTTGATAATTAAGGTAAAAAAAAAATTTCAATATTCTAATAACAACTAAATAATAAAAATGTGTATGAATATTGAATGGGGCAATTTTTACTATTACTCAAGCAAAAATAAATTGTCACTATAAACTTACCATTTTGGTAAATATGAACACTGTGATTAATTGAGTAACTTATAGATCGAATAGTAATTAAAAAAAACAAAAAAAATTGTAAAAATAAGGTGTTGAAAACTTGAACAGTTAAAATATTTTTGATATATTGAACAGCAAGCTAAATTATTGTTATAAAACAATGGGGACTATCACTGTTTGTAAAAAATAATTTAAAAATGATTAAAATTCAATTAAATTGAATAAAATTTAAGTATTTATATCCTAAATGATTGAAATGTACTTACAAACAAATTACAAACAATGCATAAAATAAATTATTTCCAAATTTTGTTACCTAGTATGTAGGAAATCTGAGCATGGATAAAATATTGAGTTAAAAATTGTATATTACTAGTACTATCAGATCATATGTTGAACTAAATTAATAATCATTAAACTATTTTTTTTTTTTTGGGAGGGGGGGTCGACTGCTCTTATTTCCCATTCCTCAAGTACGCCACTGCCTACACTACCACGGTGGTCACGCCTATGGAAATGACTAAATGATAAACATTACCTAACCAACAATTATTATTAACTGAAGCTCTGCTCAGAATCTTTTTATTGAATAAATGATTTATCGCTTCTTTAAAATTCAACACACCCACTTAGAAAATCTTACCCAAGGAGCAACATATGGGTCATAATGCAAAATATGTCTGGTTTTTATTTTTTGAAATTTATAAGTAATTTTCCAACATTTTAGATTCTGAACAAAGTAAAGAAGCTAGTGTTTTTACAGTAATATACTTTTTTCTGTAAACACTTAATTGTTTAGAAATACTTGTCCCAAAGTCTTTATCAGTAACTTTTTGAAACTGGATTTACCTCTAGTTGGTCTTTTAAAGTAGTTATTTTTTTAATTTTCTCAGTTCTTTATTATTATTATTATTTTTTTTTTTGTGAAAAAACTTCCCAAAATTTGTCAAATAAGAATTGGAAATCATCATTTTTTGATCCAAACTTTATGAAAATTTAAACATAGACAATAATATGAGAAACATTTTAAGGCAAGAAAATTTTGAAAATGTGAAAAAAAAAATGGATATTTTTCTAACATTTTTTTTTTTAAATTAATTATTTTTACTATTCTTTATTTATTAGAAAAAGTTAAGGTTAGACAAGATAGCTGGACATACTTTGCACCACCGATATTCTTCGCTCTTCGGGTCAGATACTTATAACAAGTGTGTTGGAAATTACCACTATTATTATACTTTATATTATTGACTTCCTTCGTTCAGAATCATCTTATTGCAGAAATGATTTATCTTTTCTATAAAAATGTACACACCCAACTATAGTATCTGACCCGAGTAGCGAAGAATATCCGTGGTGCGAAGTATGAACGCTATCTTGTCTATATTTTACTTTTTTTATCTGATATATAAAGGAAAAAAATATTTAATGATTTCTACTTTATTTTACTTCACTTTTTTGTCATTAAAAATCATTTTCACTCTTTGACCGCCAGGTAGTAAGAAAAAAAAAATAATGATTACATTATTAAATTTTACTAAAATATCACTAATTGATGAATATAAAAACATGTATCTATCATTGCTTGTCAATATGAACGCTAACTTTAGAACTACTAAATTCTATAACCAGAATTATTATACATCTATACAAAGGAATCACTATTATATTAAGTTTACTAACAAAATTTTCAATTAAATCCCTTAAAAAAAAAATCCTGTTTAAGCACCTGAATTATGATACACTATGCTCCACAGATATATTCACTTTGCTTATTTCCATAATCCACTTCCAATTAATAATAGTAAAAAGTTTAGTAATAGATATTAAATTATATTAGATATTATATGTAATATTTGATTAAGTTTACTGTTGCATGTATTATGTAGGTATAAAAAGTAAAAAGTTTTTATCAAAACAAATTTGAAAATAAATTTGGTCCCTATTTTATAAAGTCTAATCTCTATTTTATAAAATCTAGTTTTTATTTTAGAAAATTTGGTCTCTATTTTCTCTGTTTTAGAATATATTTTGAGTGACAGCACTGCATATACACAAAATAAGGTAAAAAAAAAACTAATAGAGGATTTGTGGATATATTGAAACAAAATGTTCAATTAAATAACATTACAAGGGTATCAATTAGTGATTGGCACAACCGACTAATGACTAACGACTTAGTCGGTAGTAAAAATTAAGTAAATAAATCGGTTATTAATGTTGACTAATGACTAATGACTAACGACGAATATTATTGTTATTCGACTAATGAAACTAATCCACTTTTATATTTTGCTCCTTGCTCTTAAATGCATATAATGTATTGAAAAAAATACATGTATATTTGCAAGCAATAAAAAAAAATGTTAATATTTTTTTAGTCAAATTGTTTTAAATTTTTGTTTAAAGAAATTAATATATTAACATTTTTGGGGTCCAAACGATTTCTTTTTGCGCATAGGATTTCTCCTGCCTTAGAAAATACTCTTTCTAAAGGTACAGAAGTAGCTGGAATTACGTATTTCAACGATATTAATTATAAAAATAATTTATAAAAAATAAATGAAATATTAAAGTACGCAAAATGAAATAATAAATTCAAAATACTGCTTTAAAGTATTTAAGGTGTAATCACTGTAATCTGAGTAAACGGTCAAGTTTTTATTTTTCAGTTAATATTCATTTGTTGATAGTATCATTCATTAGTCGGTAGTGTCATTCATTAGTCGGTATTATTCATTAGTTGATTGTGTTATTCATTAGTTAATTAATTTCATGAATTTTTTAAAATAGTTGATTATGATTATTTTAGTTGAATATTAGTAGGTTTTAATTTTTTTATTGTGACAAATAGTCAGTAGACTGAATTAGTCGGTTGTGCCCATCATCTACTATTTAAAATATATTGATCAATGATATTTTTAATAATTTTGGTAAGTAACTCAGATAAATTTGTTTACCAAATTGAAACTTAAAAAATAAATGAAATCAAAAAAAAATTATCAATATAGTAAAAATAGTAAATGTTTAGTTGATGTATACATATTTCTGATTATATATAGTCTTATCCAAAGAAAGAGGATTAACAATTATGTAAATTTGAGAACTTATTTGTAAAGTATTTTGGATTAAAAAATCAAGAGATTTTCAAAAATTATGCCAAATATATCAAAATTAAACAATTCTAATTGGACTATACACGTTATAAGTTTTTTTTATATTATATCTAACTTATTTAACAATCAAACTAAAATAATTTTAAAAATAAATATTACAAAATAATAATTGTAGCTAAACTACATTATGTTTTTCCTTGAATATTATATTGAAGATATCAGTTTGCTGATCAGTCAAGTTTGTTTGAAATTGGATAGTGATGATTTTCAAGCAACGTCATAAAAATCTCTGAAACAAAATACATTTAATAATACAAAAGAATTTGCATAATATATTGAATGAAATTTACTCATTTAAATATTTCCCTTTGACAACAAATAGGTTTTATCTGACTACATAACACATTATTTAGAGAAATATCTGTAATATATCTGTAAAAAGAAGTGGACAGCAACCTATGCAGCTATATTTTGGATAAGTGGCAAAATTGTATTGAATATTTATATCTATTTAATGTGGTAAAATACTCAATTTTATATTCTGAGTGGAGCGAAGAAGCTAATGCTTTTTCAGTGATTATTTATTAGAATCTGAGCGAAACAAAGAGTGTATTGGTTTTACAATTCTGTGTTTTTTTCGTATGTAAGAGAGCACAAATTTTGGTAGAAATACTGGTACAAAATAGTTTTGAACAGTAACTCTATGTATCGAAAATGTTGTTTACATGGTACTTTTGGGAGGTTATTTTTCTAAACTCTCAATATTTATTCTAAGTTTATATATTAACTACCAAAAAATTTGACTAAAAAAGGTAAAATACTGTAAAATTTGTCATAACATGTCGGAATTTTCATAAATTAAACTTTAGTTTTTTAACATAACTTCAAAATTTATGAAGTTAATAGGTTGAAACTTTTACCAACTACTATATGCATACTTTGTAAAATTTCAAAAACCTTTGACTTTTTTGTTAGTTTTTAATTCATAAAATTTTAATGTACGGATATTAAATGATTTTTCCAATGTTTTTCTCATAATATATAAAAAAAATGTGCGTAAATATTGTTGAAGTAAATTTTTTTTTGGGAGCATTTTAATATTTAAAATACACGTATTTATAAATATAACTTATATACAAATTATAAATCTAAAATAAGTGGACACAAACCCCATTAATACAGACTAAAACTGAAAACCAAAACTAAATATGGCAATATAATGCATTAAACTGAAACTTATCCACTAGTCAGTCATTTTAGAAGTGATAATCAATCACATTGAACATAATTCAAAATAAAAGAAGGAATTTTATGCATTTGCAAATCTTTTCTAGTAAATTTTATTATATGCTTAGTATACAACATATTTAACAAAATTTGTGGTCAAATACTTCATGTTTCTAATGGGTAATTTTGTATATTTTGTTACAACTAAATTATAATATACTATTTTTGAATATACATCTAAATTTTCTGAAAATATATTAAGAATTTTTGTAAAATAACCTATCTGAAGTACAATGTAAGGCTGAATTCTGATAACAGAATTACTGGTTGAATCTTTTGGACAAAATTTTTAGATTCTGATTGAAGTGGAGAAGCTAGTGTTTTTACAATGATATTTATTTTTTATCCTTTTTTTTTGTAAATACTTTTTCGTATAGAAATACTAGTACTAGAACTAGTATTACTAAATACTAGTAGGATTTGCCTCTAGTTGGTACTTGAGTTCAATTCTCAATTCTTCAATTTTTTTTTTTTTTTTGGAAAAACTAATCAAAATTTGCCATTTAAGACTCGAAATCTATCATTTTTTGATCCAATCTTAATGAAAATTTAAACATAAATTGACTATAATATTAGAAACATTTTGGCACAAGAAAATTTTAAAAGTAAGAAAAAAAATATTGAACATTATTCTAACATTTTTTTTTCTCAATAATTATTTTTTCTTTTTCTTTATTTATTAGATAACAAAAGTGAAGTAAAGTATAGACAAGAAAGCCGGACATACTTCGTACCCTAGATATTCTTCGCTCTTTGGGTCAGATATTCTTGGTGGATATGTTGAAAATAATTTCTATTATATTTCATTATATAATTATTAACTTTGTTCAGAATCGTCTTATTGAAGAAATTATTTATCTTTTCTACAAAATTCTTCACACCCACCAATAGTATTTGAACTGAGGAGCGAAGAAAATCTCTTTGAAGGGGGGTGGTTAGTCTATCAACCACTTATTTCATGACACTGGAGGGGCGGTGGTTAGTGAATATGACCACTTGGAAAAGTAATTTTATTATTTTTTTGGCGGTGGTTATCTGTGTCAACCACCTAATATCATATAGTATATTATATACACCACTAGATGGTGCTGTTTGATTTTCATTTTTGCATGCTTGTTATAATTTCCTGAGTGTAGAGAAAAACTTATTTACTATCATTTCTTTTCAAAAATTGGTAAAAACAAATTTGTTGTAAATATTTTTTTGTTTTACTTTAATTTATAGTTTATTCTTGTTAATTATTACATATTACACTTGTTATTCTACCAAATTAAAATATTAATTTAATTTATCTAAAATATTTTAAATGTTTTATAAGTGGTCAACAGCAGTAACCACCGCCCACTAAAAACGATTTTATTATTTATTTATATTGCTTTCTACAATATAGTTTTACACCATTTAATATTTTCTTTTACTCTATTATGTCTAATTTAAATGTCGATGAAATTGAATTAGTACTTTTACAAGATATACAGAGTGGTAGTAAGAGTGAATATGAACAAAGTGATGATGATTCTGATAATGACAAAACTTCCAACCCAAATGAAATTCCCAACGTATTAACTACTAGCTCAAATGAATCAGATGAAAAAGAAAGAAATATTGCAACAGCAATACTTTTAGGAAGTTGATAATTATTATTCATATCTTTATGAATATTATGTACATAGCTTTTAATACAAAAAAATATATATTTTTTTGGTCTACTTTGAATACTCATACACAGAGTTCATCTCATAAACCTAGAATCACAAAACAGAATTTTCAGAATACTTCAACTAGTCAACAATCAATTTTAAAAAGAAGACCAAAAGCTCAACCATTATGTATACATGAACCTCTGCAGCATCAAATTCCAATCACTCTATATAATCTTCCAAAATGGAGTGAAAATCAATCAATGCCTATCATTAAACCTTTTGAAGAAAATATAAGTTGTGGTCCACATGAAATTTTTCAAAATTTAGATGAAATTTCCCCCCTATAATATTTTTTGTCAAATATTTGATAATCATATTATTGATCATATAGTTTTCCAAACTAATTATTTCCAACTCAAGTAGGAAAACTATTTACTCCCACTTCAAAAGAAGAATTTAGAATTTTTTTTTGGTATTAATTTGTTGAATTATAAAATATTAAAGAAATATAATAAAAGAAATCATTTTTTTTTTTTTTTATAATATAATGCAATGTTGTTTAGTAAAATTATTATGTTGAACATTCATGGCGGTGGTTAGTAAGACCAACAACTTTTTTCAAAGATTTTTTGGCAAAATATGTTTGATTTTTTTTTTTTTTTTAAATTTCAACTTTAAATAGTCAAGTTAAAACAATATTCATGAAAAAAAAATTTAATTACTATGATGTCACTATGTGACCCTGAAGGGTTTTTTTTATTGGAAATGTCTGCCCTTCAAAGAAATATCCGTGGTGCGAATTATGTCCGCTTTCTTGTCTATACTTTACTTTTTTGTCATTAAGTATCATTTTCACTTTTTTACCTCTTTTACCTTATAATGTATTATTGATAATATTTAGAGAAAAAATTAAAAATATTTAAAATAATAAACATCATTTTTAAACACTAGTATTCCACTAACACTGTTAAAGGATTAGCAGTCTACTAATTATTATTTAGTCTAATTGACAGGTCAATAGTTCCTGTACACTTAATATACCTAATACCGTGTTATAAATTAAAATAGTGGTCATTTGTGGTTCGTATCTGAGAGAGATTTTACAATTTTTCATACCTGGTATATTATTTATGTTAAAAACCAACTTGTCGTCATCAAAAGCTTTAATACACCCTGTAACGGTCCACAATGTAGTTCCGGGCGCCTCTGAAGGATTTGTGAATGAACCTAGACAGTTCAGAAAAGTCATCAATTTATAATATAACATAATTATGTTAATTAAAATAAAATAAAGTATTTTGTTAGAGTGATAAACAATTTGTCGTTTTAATCAGTTTCATACGTACGTTTTTGCATAATTATTATTTGATAAATTTGCTATATTGATCAACACGTCAACTGGATCGACAGAGTAGTTTTGATTTAGTAAATTCCATATACATCCGTGTAAATTAAATTGACACCTGATAATGAAAGTATTTTTAAAAATCGAGTCATATCAATTTGTGTAAATTATATATGTGTATAGTTACAACATGAATCAGGGGTATACCTAATTGAGTAGTTTTAGGATCCACACCTCCAGGATCCCATCCCAACCCATCCACATATTAATTGATATAACCAAAAACTATATTTAAGTATAACTATGACTAGATTCAGATTAAGGATCAAAGCCGCCCTAGAGATATATATATTTACATGACAGGTATTTCTTATCAAAAAGCCATTAGAAGAATATAATTTGTATTTCAAAAAATATTATAAGAATATGCTTAACAAATTAATAAAAATAAAATTAGTACCTTACATTACTACGCAAATAAATACCACAAGTTTAAAACATCAAATTATTAAAATATTTTATTCATACAGGGTTGTGCAGGGAGGTATGGATGATTTGAAATAACAGTTACACACTCATTTTTAAACAAAACACAAAATTAATTTTTTTAATGTGTACCTAAGATGTTACCATTATAAAAATTAAATAGGAAAAAATTAAAACATTGATTACGTGATTACGTACGAAAAAAAAAAACATCTGTTAAATGCTGTCCGTTTTTGTCTATACTCCTGTAGACATTGTGAGAAGTTGTCCATACTTCTCTGAAGCATTGCACGTGGTACAGGTCGAATTTTTTGTGTTATTTTTTCACTCAGGGCTTCAAGTGTACGTGGTTTGTAGTGTACACTCGCTAAAATGATTAAAAGAATACAATGTTATATAAAGAAAACCAAAAACCCATGTTTAAAAAATATTAATTTCTTCAATATAATTGTAGCAAATGTATTAACATGTCCTTCCCACTAAATTTCTTTAACTATTTTGGACTCTATGCACAGTATTGACAAATTTGACATTTTGACTTGGTCTAAAAATGATCTCAAATAATTATCTATACTTTTCAAAACTAAAAACCAACATTAGCAGCTAACATTTGAAGATGGTAGAACGTAGATAATTATTAATTTCTATGTAAGGAAATAATTTTCTCTAATGATAATGTAATTTAAGTTTAATGTAATTCAAATAAATGACTTATTATTAGCAGAAATATTTGTCTTTATATGATGTTTTTTTTCTTTTTCTGTACTCTACCATATAGAAATACTTGTCTAAAAATTTTGACCAGTAGCTCTTGAAATCAAAATTTGGTTCTAGATGGTACTTTTGAGAGGTTGTTTTTCAAAATACTTAATAATTTTTCCAAATTTAGGAAAAATACCCAAATTTTGAAAAAAACAAATTAATCTTAACTTTATGAAAGTTTAAATATGAACATACAATAATATGAATGTTTCGGTGCAGGAAAGTTTGTAATAGGTGAAAAAAAACTTTCTAATTTGTTTTTTCTAACATTTATTTTCTCATCGTCTCACTTAAAAAGTGGTATATAACACTAGATGGAGGGCTCTAATTTATTTCAAAATATATTTTTGGAACATATACATTTGGGTATTATTTATACGATAAGTATTTGTTTGTAATTGTATTAATTTGGAATGATATTTCTGTAGGGACTATTTTATTGGAAATTAATAGGTTGGAAAATTATTTCTTCAGGAATTTACTAGCTTAAAAATTAAATCGTCAAAAAACATGTTTTTGGAACTGTACTTATTTGAAAAATATTCCAATAGAAAGTATTTTGTGGGTATCATATACAGTAAGAATAATATTTCTTCTGAAATTTACCATTTTGGAAATTAAAACATCATATAATATTTTTTTGGAACTGTAATTATTCTGAAAAATATAAGAGTAGAGAGTTTGCTAAATAATATATATAAATCACATAATATGTCATATTTTATGAAAGTTGGTTCAATGATTAATTTTGACAATTGTTAAAAGTTAAAATCATGGCTCAAATGATAGTTAATCCAAATAACAGTAGATTTCTTCCCTTTATTATTACAAAACATATACTACACACTTAATCATTTATACATTATGAAATATACTTGGATTATTCTGTAATTAAATAAAAGTTGTCAAACATACTGAATATAAAAATAAAATTAACATTATGTATTACTTGAATGTTCACTTAGAATCATTTCATTAAATAAATTATTTATTATTTCTTTAAAATTTAACACATCCATCAAGAGTATCCTACACGAGGGAAGAATGTCTATAAAGTCAAGTATGTCCGGCTTATTATTATTATTTATTAACCTTTGATAGCGCACATGGAGTAATTAATTATCCCAAACTAGTTTATTATCGCAATACCACCATTATCATAAAATATATCACTTAATAAATTCACCTACCTTCCAAAATATAGTTTGTTAATAGTTATAGAGTATTTCCACCATAATGTTACAAATAGTGATGAGGCTGCAGTCAGTAGTTTCCGGTAAAATCTGAATAGGGTAACTATTTGCACCGCGCAGTAGTATCATTTAATATTTAATAGAAACATGATCGGATTAATTTATGGACATATAAACAAAATATTAATTTTTAAGTTACTATTTATCTGATTCTAAATAATTAAATGTTAAAATTTTATTTATTATAATTTTTGTATAACTTTAAACTACAATTAGATAATAGTATTTCTAATTTTCATTTTTTAATACAATTTATATTATATTAAATGAAATAAAACATATAAGAGTTCAAAGGTAATGTTTCTTTAAAATGTAAATGATTTTTGTAAATTGTGTTAAAAATATCTACTGATTTTCAACTAGGATAAAAAATTACCCCACATGTATGGTTAGGTTTTTAAAAACCATATGCATAGTCACATTTCTAAAAATGATGTAGATTGAATTTAAGATTATTTTGTGTTTAGATTAGAGAATTATTGTAACAAAACATAGTAATATTTTTTAACTAAAACATTTTTAAATGATGCTTACTTCACTTTCTATAATATAGAATCCTAAAGGTCCTGGATTATCATCATAGTTTATGATCTTAATTAGTACCTGTAAAATAATAATATACTTAGAGTATGTCACATTGGCTTAGATATTTTAGTCCACCTGATGGGCAAATTATCATGTCATTATATCTATTATTATTGTAATATTTAGACTAATATGACTCAAGACCCTTTTTTCTTTTTTAAAATTTAGATGTTTTTGTATAAAAATTTTTATCTAATAAAAAAGGAATAAAAAAAAAAAATTAATAAGAAAAACGTGTTGAAAATAAATGTTAAAAATCTTTTTTCATATTTTCAAAGTTTTCTTGCACAAAAATGTTTCTTATATCAGTGTCTATCTATATTTAAATTTTCATAAAGTTTGGATAAGAAAAAATAATTTCCAAGTCTTTATTGTTATATTTTGGGAAGTTCTTACCAAATTTTGAGAAAACTATTGAGAATTTGGAAAAATGACTCTTAAAGTACCGTCCTGAAGCAAATCCAGTTTCTTAAAGTTGCTGGTTGAGACTTTTGGTCAAGTGTTTATATACGAAATGTGTTCACAGAAAAAAAAAAATAATAATAATAAAGAAAAAATAGAAAAAAAATTAACATCATTGTAAAAACATTAGCTTCTTAAACTTCATTCAAAATAAAATATGAGAATTTTTTAGTTTGTGCATTATAATTCAATTGGTTGAAAAAGTTATAGTTATTTGTAAATTTTAGTATTTATAACACTACTTTATTTTAAAGCAATATTTTAGATCTTAAAAATATTTTCTTTGAGTATGGTCACAGATATTTTTAAACCCTAAACGTTAATTTCACTGAACAAATTTGAATTTATCTATTATTATTTTGTAAATATATAGATTAATTTAGAGAAACAAATTAATTTTAATTTGAAATAATTTCACTCAATACCTAATATATTAGCAGAAAAACCTACATTTACATTTTTCTTTCACAAAAGTTTATTTTCATTTTTCCAATGGATTTTTTATGGTCAAAAGATTAACCTGTTCATTTCTTCATTTAAATTTTTCGATAAAAACATATAACACTTTCTAATAATTATTTTGAGAAATTCTTGCATAGTTTAATTTTTCTTTGGCCTAAAAAAGAATATTCTATATTATCACTAAGTTTACTTTAACAAACTGTAACTAACAATATGATTCAAAGTACTTTTAACTTAATCTATAACACTTATTACTACATAATAGTAAAAAGTGAGAGCTACTGATAAAATTAAAACTAAAAGAACTTATTTTTGGATCTTGTTCATATGATATATATGATATATATATATATATATATCATATATAATGATAAACTATTAGATAATGACCTACATAATATATTAATACAAATTATAATTTACAAAGCTCTTTTTAAAAAAATAACTAAATTATGAAAATAAACTTACTTTAAAATTAATCTGACGGGATTTTTTAAAATCTTCTTGTAAATCTATACCCCTGGCAGATATTGTGTCAAACTGAAAATAAAGTAAAAATTATTAACTACATCTTACTAAAAAGATAGGTAAAACTGATTTTATGAGCAAAGATATTACCAATTTACTAATTTGTTCTAGAAATTCATCCATCTTGTGATTTTAATGTGATTTTTTTTTAAATGTATGCTTTCTTTAAAACGTCATTCAAATTGCATTCTGTCCTACAAAAATATATGAGTAGGTATTACTTAATATTTTCAAATAGAATTATGAAGGTAAGTATAAACAATTTAAAGAACAAAAAATTATAATTTGTCAATGGCAATGACTTTCTTAATCTATCTGTGAGACACTTATATCAAATCACATTAGTGTAATGAAATGTATTGTATTTATTTTTACTTTTTTAATAATTATAATATTCTTATTCAATAGTTTTCATATTTATCATATGATCAAATCTGGGCACTAACTAGTTAGAAAGTTAAAGTTAAGTTACAAAGTTACTTCTTTTGTAACTTTCTAACTTAACTAGTTACATTTAATTTATAATAATTTTGTAACTTAACGAGTTAAATTAAATGTGGAAAAATATTTAACTCTAACTCGTTAAAAACAATAAGTAACTAATTATTTTTGTATTTTTTTTTTTTTTTTTATTTAAAAAATCCATATGTTCACCAAACTGCCAAGCGTCGACTATTAGTAGGTATTTATGGCCGTGATAATAATTTATTAGTAATGATGAATATTGAGTATTTTAAAATTTATGATTAAAATATTTTACACGTTATATTATTTCTTAATACTAGTTATCTCTATATTATATATTATATATATTAATTACCTATATTTATTGTAATACACAGTAACGCACATGGCTTATAGATATAAATTGTATGTATAGTAGTGTGGTACAGCAATGGTGGTGTATAGGTGTTATCGATATTAAATAATTATTTATTTATATTGTTGTACATAAATCTAATCATCTAATTTATTTTAAATCACGCACGCACCAAATCATCTTATGATAATAAAAAATTTAGTATATAATTCTTATTATAAATATCTGTCAACTGTGACGTGCAATGCGTCAATGTCCAATTTTGAACATTTTACTAACATTTTTTTTTCTCATTAATTTATTTCCTTTTGTTTGTTTATTAGACAAAAAAAAAAAAATAAAGTATAGATAAGAAAGCCGGACATACTTCACACCACGGAGGTGGATCAAAAGAGCGAAGAATGTCTGTGGTGTGAAGTATGTCGGGCTTTCTTGCCTATACTTTACTACGGAACAATAAAAAGCAACACTCACTCTGAGGTGATGACAATTTGTGTACAAAATTTCAGAGGCCTGGACAAGAAGTTTACTTTATTTTTTTTTAATTTATATTTTATACTGAAAAATAATACTAACTTCTAACTTCTATTCGAATTGAAGTTACTATTTTCACCAAACTAACTTCTATCTAACAAATTTAGTAATTTGGAAAATTTCAGAAAATAACTTTTATTATAACTTGGTTAGTTTTTTTTATTAAAGTAACATAACTTTAACTAGTTGAAAAAAATGACTAACTTGTCCAGCTTTACTTATGATATACCTAATTATCATTTTATATATAATATATTTAATTTTTTTACAGGAAAGTACATGTCACCATGATTACAGATATACTATACGTATACTATTATACTATATTCAAGATTAATTTTAAAATATTTAATTGAGAATAATGTTCATTAGTAATACATTAAGTAAGTTAAAATTTAACATATTATAATTAAGTAGATTGTATAATATGTTACATTATATGTCATTTTACGGTAGGTAGCATACTACACACATACAGTTTCACTAGTAGGTAGCATTTTACGTAAAGTAGCATATTAAACAATTACCACAAGCATTTTTAATTAACTTTAAATAATAACAAAATATACAATTTATTTCATTAAAATAGGAAATGTATTTGAATACTATCGAAATACAACCATCTACTCTTAGTGGAACATGTTAATTTACACATTAGTGTAGGTAAAGATAAACACACTTATAGGCCTTAATCAGATTGGCTTTATATAATTTGATTATTTACCTTAGCTAACTCCATGTCCAATTTGTCATACATTCGCTGCAAATCCGGCTGTGACTTATCGGTTCCGATTGAATCCAAATCAGACACTTTGCTTAGTTCCTGGAATGAAAACATGATGGTAAGGTATACCGAAAATCCAGCAAAACGTAATTACTAATTACATTGGTACGCTATACATTCAATTTTCCATTATATAGTTATATGCCTATTAAAAAGAAATAAAACTTGACGTTAAGGTAGGTTTCGGAGAGAAAAAGCTTACATTGTGCGAGTTTTTATAACGCGTAATCGAGCTGGACGGTCTGCTATTGATTTGCTGGACGGCGTAAACGCATTCCATAGACTGTACAGCAAACAGAAATCTATAATTTTCACCAATGAAACTTCTGGAATATCTATAATATAATAAAACACAATTGAATCACTCACGTCAATTTACTACGTTGTTATTTTTATGATTTTTCACGATAACAACACCATTGTTATTCATCTACATACGCGCGTTTTTAAAATTTAGAGCCATAAGAAATCACGTCACTGCATCATTTATTATCAGTATAGTATTCAGTTTTGACCATAGATATATATAATGTACTAGATAGCCGACTACCTATACCAGTGTATACTGAAAAAAAGACGCCTGACCGCCATTTACAGATGGGTCAATGTTTATATTATGTTATCAATATTTGATTGTGATAAAGTAATATTTACACATAGATATGTATAATGTACATTATATATATCATTGTATTTAGACTAAAATCATGATAATTGAGAACTTAAGAAAAAGAAAATT
>JAIPRM010008706.1:0-15580 GCA_025469315.1 Stegophylla sp. TES_Ste_2020
TCTCAATTCTTCAATTTTTTTTTTTGAAAAAAACTACCCAAAATTTGACAAAAATGACTCGGAAACCATCATTTTTTGATCCCAATTTTATGAAAATTTAAACATAGATAGAAAATCGTATAAAAAAGATTTTGGCGCAAGAAAATTTTGAAAATATGAAAAAAAATTTTGGACATTTTTTGAACATTTTTTTTTTTTATTATTAACTTCGTTCGTTCAGAATCGTTTAATGAAGAAATGATTTATCGTTTCTTTAAAATTTAATACGCCCGTCAAGAGAATACCACCCGTCGTGCGAAGTACACCCATCGTGCGAAGTATGTCCGGCTTTTTTTTTTTTCTTAGAAAACGTCATTAAAATTAGCAGTTTTAATTTTAAAATATTAAATACATATAATAACGTGTTTCGTGTTTTATAACAGATGACGTACAGAATTACCGACGGAAATTAATGTCGAGGTAAATTTAAATTCGTATTGCAGATTTTTGGATGCGTATTTCTCTGCGGGGGAGTTCTCAGGTATCGAGAATGGTTCGATAAAGGGTTTGTTATGTGTAGTGTGGGAGTAGAAATTTTACGTCAGATAAAAGATAAAATAGATTGGACACGACTCCAGGTCGCTGTATGTTTTTCCTTCCTGAATAAAAAGTTTCTATTGCACAAAGCTCAGACTGCAGTGATATTGTTATACATATATACGTGTGTTCGTCCGTACAAATGAATTCAAACGATCGGCTGTAACACGTTCATTTCATCGTCGTCGAGTCGATCGAACGACCGTTGGAAAGCGTTTCGAAGTTTCTTCGGATAAATGAGCGGAGGGAAGTTTGCTCTTCGCTTATCTCCTCCTCGTGTCGGCATATTATATTGTCGGTAAATTTTATGGCGACTACGGTATACGACGGCGACGACTGAAATATATTATAACACTACTGCAGGGGTTCCCAACCTTTATATCCCTGAGTACCACTAGACATTTGTGTAATTAATACGCGTACCACTTTAATCCTATAACTAAATTAGGAGAGTGAAATATTTTTAAATATATAAATTTTAGATTTTGAGTGGAGAGAAAAAGCTAGTATTTTTATAATCATGTCAATTTATTTTTATTTTTATAATAATTTTTTTTTACGTAATCTTTTTTTCATAAAGAAATTCTTGTCCAAAAGTTTTAAGATGGTACTTCAGAAAAGTTATTTTCCAATAGTTTTCTAAAATTTTGTAAAAAAAACTAGCCAAAATTTGATAGAATGCCATTGAATTTCTTTTTATATAAACTTTATGAAAATTTAAATATAGATTGATTTTGGTGAAAGTAAATGTTTAGAATGTGATTTTTTTTTCACTTCAACACTTTTTCTTATTCCTTTATTATTTTAATAATAACTGGCAGAGTAAAAATAAAGTTGTTTTTTGTGATGATAGTAGACTTCATAATTTTCAAGTAAAATTGTCTTGTACAAATTGAAGCTCTGCTTAGTCTCATTTTACTGTAGAAATCATTTACAATTTCTTTAAAATTTAACATACGCACCACGTTTCACCAGAGAAGCTAAGAATACCCTACATAGTGCGAATTATGTCCGAATTTTTTAATATCGTATTCCGCGAAACACTACGAATTTCGATATAATCCAGTGTTCCTATACTAACTTTTCCGTTTTTATATTTTAATTAATTTATTAATATTTTTATTGTTCGATATTCATACAAATAATAAAATTCCAGGTCAAAAAATGTCTTCGCTTACCACCTACGAGCTTTTCGCGTATCACGGATTGGGAACGCCTGCACTACTGCACAGACGACGACCGCGTTGTGCGCCTTTAGATATCTGTCAACCATGTCGGAACGGTATAAATAAGAACGAGGACTATTCATTTAAAACTAATCCAATAAAATCACTTGGTCGGTGTGTCTGTCTCTTTACATGCGCGCGCCTCCTGTGTGTGTTTTCTACGAGATCTTAGCCATAGTATTTAACATTTTGAGAGTGACGAGAAAAAAATGTTTCCAGCAAATGAGTTTTTATTTCTGTACGCTGGAGAAGGCGATGTCGATGACGAAATAATATATACTAGATGCACAACTAATTTATGTTTATTACTAGGGTTAAGATTTATAATATGCATTAGCATATTTTTTTCGCTACCTCTGATTACGGTTTTTGTTTGTAATATTCACGATTCACACGTCATGTTGAATCTAATGGCGGTGAATTTATTTTACATAATTTTGCATATTTGAATAAAATGCATATTATTGTGTATTTCAAATATAAACTCGTAAAATGGCTTTTTATAGACGTGATGAGTGGTAAAAACAAAAAATGATATATTATTTGTCCGAAAAATACCGAAGGTTTTAAAATTTATCAAATAATTAGAGTAGTTATTTAATTTTTATCTCATCTGGTCATATATTTGTATAACTGGAACAGAACATCTACAACTATACTCTTAATGTTAAAAATCACTAATTAGTACCTATGTATCTCGACGCAGGTGGACGTAATTGAGTATTGTGAGTTCGTTGTGTGTGATTTATGAATCGAATTAATTTTGACTTGTGTCATTTAAAATTACAAAAATACTGAGTTCCAGTGAAAAACTTCGACAGTATCTCAAATGATACAGTTTTTGAGACTTATTGAAAAATCATGTATTGTAATATTTACAATCAATCAGTCGTAGAAAATAAGTCTCTTGACATTTAAGTACTTTGTAATTCAACAATAAAGGACAAAGTAACGAATATTCAAGCATTCGATAATCAAAACTCAGCATACTTAGATTTTAAAACTTTTAAAAATTTTATTTTTGTATTTTGAGTCACACATTTTTATTCAAAATTTTGTTGCATATTTTTGTATATTTTTAATAAACCAAATGCATATTTTAACTTTTTTTATTGCATTTAAATCCTAGTCCTATTTATTACAATTTATTGTATAATAACGTATAATATCCACTCACCTGTGTTGCCGCATGATTATTAGTCTTCTCTTTGGTAGTAGTAGTAGTAGTGGTGGTAGTAGTAGTGGTAGTGGTAGTGGTAGTGGTAGTGGTAGTAGTAGTGGTTGTGGTGGTGGTAGTGGTAGTGGTATCCGGTGCCGTAGCCGCGGGTGCGATGAATATGCGTTGTGACGCTCGA
The DNA here is from genome assembly GCA_025469315.1 of Stegophylla sp. TES_Ste_2020. Lineage (NCBI taxonomy): Eukaryota > Metazoa > Arthropoda > Insecta > Hemiptera > Aphididae > Stegophylla > Stegophylla sp. TES_Ste_2020. The sequence continues at coordinate 3,158 of JAIPRM010008706.1, forward strand.
TTAAATTGCCCTGTAAACATAAAATGCATATTGTGCGTAAATTTTTGAAAGTTTCTTCACCATTTTTTTTTTTTTTTCATACTGAATTCGATTCAGCCACATTCGGCCATTTTAATCGCGAATTTAAGTAATATATTCGTATTTCGGGGACGGGAAAAAGATTAAACTTTACGATCCTTTCCGAGATGTATTATTATGTTCGCAGACCACAAGGGATATTTCATAATTTTTCATGGCCAAGTACCAATAAAAGGGATACCAATAAAAGAGTGTGGCACTCGAGTTGTTTTTCTCCACGTAATATGTATGACTTATATGCGTGCGTTGGTATTAGTTTATGTTCGAAATATTTAAAAAGTTCACATTTATTTCTTTGGTTTTTTTTTACTAAATAATCGAAAGACTTTTTAAGAAATATAGATGCGGATAGTGTGTACTATGGTTGTAGAGAAGAACGTGTAGATAACTCAATAATTTATAATTTTTTTTAAATATTGTAATTGCAATGCAATTTACATAGCATCTAATTTTTTATTTAAATTACATTTAATACATTTCGTTGTTTGTAAAGCTATAACTTTTATGTCAGTTGTTAAATCACGAAAAAAAAAAAAATAGATAATAATAAAAAAATGAAATAATATTATTTAGAGTACTTAAATTTTAATTTTGAAAAAAAGTTTGCGATTTGCATACATGAAAAAAGATTCAAAGTGTCTGTCGGACCTCATTTTATTATATTGAACTTTTTGTTCGAAATCAGAAATTTTGAATTATTTTAATTTTAATTATGAATTAAAAGAAAATAATATAGGCTAATGTCATCGTTTCGTTTCAATAATTCGATTTATAATGAACGAAAAATCTTCTCTCTTGTTGTCTCATACCCGGAAAACAGATGCGAGTCCATCGGTGAATATTCGTTTTGAGCCGTGTAAAATGTTAGTGCTATAATTTGAAATAATTATTTAGTCTTGAAAATCACCGAAAGACTGTTTTAACTGGTGAAAAAAACGCGTTCGTACATAACGCGGTATCGCGTCGTACGAGAACCCGATGGCGTACTAATGAGGGTGTATACGCAATTAAGAATGTTCTGAATTTTAAAACAAACAACAAACACACTTTGAGTATAATATCTCGAATATTGTCTGCACATAATAAGCGTAGACTGTTAGTATAATAACAATGTGTTTGTATATTTTATTTACATTTTTATACTAATGTAAATAAAGGACGAGTGTGTGTGTGTAGTTTATACCTATATATTATTATGGAGTTAGACGTTCGATCAATTATATACATAAAATCTGCGATAGTGACGTCATACGCGCACACGTGGGTAGTAGTTGATTTTATTTTATTGTTCTTCGCAAATTGGCATTTCAACGAATCGGATAAGTTTCTAAAGACTTAGGAGTGACCGAGAATAGAATTGCTCAACGACGGTTTGAAAAAGAAGAGAGTCGAAATAACTCTGGGAAAAGAGGTAACGGTGAGAAGGTGAGTAATTCATTTTCAATTTAATAACCGAGAGGACCCAATTTTCTCTCCAAAGTCACTTAGACACCTATCATCATGCACGAGATTAGGAATTCAAACAACTACACTACTACCAGCTGAGATCCGATAACAACATATTGGACATCAGAAAAACCATATCAGTATCAAGTTCACAGTGAAATTCAAAGAAAATCAAAATAGTTTTAAGCACTTTGTAACACATATGTGGTCTGTCTCTGCGTGACATATCGAAATTCGCGGTCACCTGGAGAAGATCAGTATGTATTAAATTTTATTTCATTAAATAAACGATGATATCACGAGAAAAATGTTGATAATTCATAGATGGGAAATGAAACTTTTACAACCACTTTCCCATACTGTAGAATTGAAACACAATTAAAAAAAAACCAACAACAATAGAACTGTAAAACCAGTATATTTCTTATTCCTGTTTGAAACCAAAAAAATAGTTTAATTTTCAAATGAAGGACCGGTGATTTTACGATTTTAATGTGGAATTTTACAATTTCATTGTGATATACAAAAATAGTGTGATTTCATAAAATTCAAAATATGACCTTTAAGGGATTCATTTTTTCATTGACATGTATTTAATAATACCACTGAGTCAACATTGAAATATTTTCATGATTCTAAAATTATTTAAAAGTGAAAGATATAATTTTGATAGATATTTTTTAATAATTATTTATAAAAAAAAAAATTAAATGTCGAAATTGCTTTTTAAGTACGAGTATGTGCCTCGTAGAAAGTTAGCAGTTGCAGGTTTATGTTTATTTATTTTGACCGTCTAAAAAGTTTGCGAGTACACTTATTTATTATTTATATTTATTTTAGTTGTTCACTTTGAAATTTTTTTCCCCTCAGTATACCTTTTATTATATTAATATGGAGAAAAGGGGAATTCTCGTATACTTTCATGGGTCAATATTACAGAATAATAATATGATTATTTAATAGCCGTTTTCATTCACTTATGAAGACCGAGTGAGATCCATAAGTGACTTATAAAGACTGGTCTGAATTGGTATGCACGTTTTTTCTTAACCGGGACCGGGAATTGATATAAAAAAAGGTTTTCGGGACAGAGAAATTCAGATACAGCCATACTTGTACGGATGTTAAAATTTTTCGTCGGAGCGTGAAGAGAAGCGAAAAATATTAAATAAAAATACACGTTTGTCAAACCAATATATAGGTCCTCGACGGCCTCCGCTCGGAATTCATAAAAACGGCGGCTTGTTCCAGACGTGAAATCTTCAGCAACGTGTCATTATGCGCGCGGCGACGGTAATAAATTAAAAATTTCTCGAGTATTTTAATTAAATACCGGGGCGTGTCCGAAACCACGTAAAAGAGACGAAGGGACGAGGGGAAGTGAGTTTTTTCCTCATTGACATATATACTGCGGACACCTATATAATATACCCTCTGTCCATCTCTCCGGCATAATGGTCTCTCTCCATGTATCGATCCTTTTTGCTCTCATTTCCATACGAACCCAAATTAACCCACTGTTTGCGGCGAATTCCTGTATAATGACATTTACACCCCCCCCCCCCACTCGCACAGAGACCCGCGGCGGTCACGATTCCGGGTAGAAATTGATATTCCAAAGCTCGTTTTTCAACTGCTGCCCGATCATCGTGGCAGAAAGAAATAATCAATCCGCCTACATTGGCTGACACGAACAAAAGAATATGAAATCTGTACGATTATAATGCGTAAAATATTAACAGAATAAAACTCGCAGGTTAACTGTGCGTCCTTTTCAACAGTTCTAAAACAACGTTATAAGTTGATTTTTAATTCAAATCGAATCCGAACACCCGGATAGGCGTTTGCCTAATGAAATTATAGTTTATATATTATATATATGTAACTATATTAATATTCTTTGTAAATTTTCTACATTCGAATATAATATAATCGAAACAATCAAAGATTTGTATTGAAGAAGAGTAAACCCGCGTGTAACGTGTTATTGTTAGTCATTAGCTTAGTATAATTGTTAAAGTACTTATATTTTTGTTGTACACTTAATCGCTGTAAAATATAAATATCTATTATAAATATAAATATATTGATGATGATTTTTGGAATCGAAAAAAAAATTATAATACTCCAGGCTAAGTTTATTTTATATTTTATGATAGTGTAATAACTAGGCATTGATTTTTATTTATTATTTAGAATTAACCTTTAAACATTTTATTTTGTTTTATTAAATTCATTAACAGTTACACTAACTTCCTGGCAAATCCATAAAAATTGATTTTAAATTTAAATTAAGCGGTCCACATGTAACCAGAGTAAACTTTTGTTTTTTATATTAAAAAAAAAATAATAATAATAATCTATCACATAATTAGGTTAACTTAATAATTATAGTTATTATTTTGGACGTAATACACAGTTTTCAATCGATTATTATTATTATTATTATTATTATCATCTTACTTGCAGAACACTATTAAAGTTTTACTAACTCTATAACAGCATTCTGATGTGGGAAATGTAGATATGTTTATTACATCAAAGGTCCTTTGTCGTATCACTATGAAATAATTCGCAACATTTACATTTACTAAGGCAAATTACGGCTCAATATTAAACTATATTTTGAACTCATATCATCTATTAAAGTCTGAACTTTAATCTAAGTTAATATTAAGTGTTCGTAGGTATTAACTTAAAGGACATGACAAAGTCAACGACTATAGGCATATTCTATATCAAAAAACAAGTATTATTTTTCATTGTAATAATAATACTTGACGATTTATCATCAAGTGCGACATATTGTTGATACATTTGAATAAATAACTGTCGACCCCAATCGAAGTATTAGTATATTAAATATAGTGTAAACAGTGGTACAACTAGAATTTTTTCAAAGGGGTTGCTCGTTTTGAAATTATATAAACAATTACTTAAACGTAAATTTATACTTTACAAGAATCAGTTAAACTAACATTTCATATTGCAAAATCTAATCGCTTATTACTTTTAGTTAAACGTTTTATAACTTCATCTGTAAATATAAACTGAAATTTTTATTATTATGAATGGTTATAATAATGTAAAATTTTACTGACACTACAATTTTGTAAAGGAATTTATTTTATTAATTATAGGAATTGTATAATCATCTTTTAAAAAATGATCTATGATATAAAAATTTTAAATGCTGCTCTAGGCGTGGATCTATGTCAGTTACCCCTTGAGCCGGGACTGGTTATACCTGCAATTCTTGTATTTAATCATTAGACATTCTGTTTATGGATAAGTTAAGTATGCAATTGGTGATGACTCGTGGTTGTAGTCTCGTTCGACTACGTGGGTTCAGCTCTTAATTTATTTTGTAACTCACAAGCTATACTAATATTGTCGAAGTCAAATATTTTCACTAATTAGTAAAAAGGAGGTTGATCCTCTCGCAATTTTCAAAATTTTTTTTATAAAATGTAGGGATATCATATCATATTCATTAACAAACAGTTCTATATCCATAAAAGGCCGATTTCAGTAGTAATTTTAATTTTAATTTACATTTATCAAAGCATCAAACAATTTTTATACTAATATAAGTATCTAATATCAACATTTTGTATCCATACCCGTTCAACGTGAATCTACGATTGATTTAATATATTTGGTCGGTAATTTAAATTTTTTGTATTAATTATAAAATTAATAAATATGGCTTTGTAATTGCATAACTGTTGTGTAATTACTTAAATCTAATAACAATCGTTATTAAGTTCGAGACTTGTGTATTATTCGTATAATATTCATATAGTTATTTTTTACATGTCATAATTCATAACGAAATTGGCGAATTTTTTAATATCTTATAATTTAATAAATATCATAACGTCTTTATCAGACATTCTGATATTAAATTAAAATATTAAGACGTTATACAGTTTAGCTTTCCAATGAGTTAGTAAGATTTCAGTGCATTTACATTTTATGTAATATAATTTTGCTCCTCTTCCCCGTTGTGTTGTAAAAAGCTTTTATTAGATTTATTTATTAAAATATGTGAATTTTAGTGTTGACAACCCTATATTTTTATTTTATTAAACATTCCCACTCGCAAGTCTGCTATAGAACTATGTTCATCAAGATTACGACGATAATACTATATTTTGTAAATAATTATATTTGTATAATATAAATATTTCATACTTGTTTAAATTAATATAGTGTCCTTATTAGTACGTTATAGTAACTTATCGTTAAAATATCACTTTCATAAAGTTAAATTCTTCTATAAATAATTCATTTATATACTGCGTAGTGCCAAGTAAAAATTGATACGTATTATAGCACATTAATTTACCACGCTGTGTAGACACACTATTTTGTAAGACTATTTTAGATTCTGAGTGGAGCGAAGAAATTAGTGCTGTTTCTTTTTTTCATATTTTTTTTTTGGAAACAATTTTTTCGTATAGAAATACTTGTCGTCAAAAAGTTTCATACATCAGAAATCGTGACTGCAGAAATTCCAAAACAATAAATAAAAAAGTGCAATAGAGATGATAATATTGTGTGAAAAATGAAAAGAAAATTATGTTAATAAAACAATGGCTTGCGCTAATTTAATTTTAGCATAGCCGGGAATAGACGGTGAGAAAACTTGGAGCTAAAAAAAAAAAAAAAAAATAACTGATTAAGTGTTTGGTTTAAAAAGTTTTTTCTTAGTGTTGCGGTACAACAAAATTGGCGGTAAAACTTTTGGGGAGTAGAAAAAGTAATACACGAAAATGCTATTGTTATGGCGGTGAAACAATGGGTCATGATGAAAATGAATATTCACTATTTAGCCTATTTAGCCAAAAATTTTTCAAAAAGAACTAGAAACCAATGTTTAAAACAAGTTGTAATAGATCTCGGTGTTTGAATTTAATGGAATGAAAAATATTAATATTGTTAATTAGATTTTACACTATTTATTAATAATTAATTAATTGTAATAATATATTTTTAAATCGTGCATAATTTAAAAAATTAATCGAGTCAAAATAATTTTAATCAAAACGAGTCGGGACATACTACTCGCACACCATTGTGTGTAATTCTTAGTTCCTTGGCCTAGATGCCGGTGATGTGTTTTCGTAAAACGATTCTGAGCGAAGTCTTATTAAAGTCTTAATACTTTAAAACAGTATATAAAATGATAAATAACAGAGAATAATACAATATGATGGATTATGCTGAATTCAGTTTTGATAAAAATAAACATCTTTATTCGATTAAGCTTGTATATGAATTTCAATCTTTCAACTGAGAAACTGCAATTTTTCCTAATAGTAATTTAAGAACTTGAAGTGTTCACGTAAGTTCGCTTTCTATAATTATGAAGTTCAATAACATACGTTAATGATGATTTTATTGATAAATGATAATATCGTTGCAGGCTAACAGTTTCGGATTACTGAAGAAAATCATTTACGATTGTACATAATATTATTTTAACACGTTTTAATGGAGTTATTTGTTTGAAGAGAAAGCAAACTTTTTAATTATTTGTAAACTTTATTGAAATCGGAGTTCTGTACACAAAATAAACGCTGTTAATCAAATATTTTCTTTTGTAAAATAAATGAATGGTTTTATCTTTATTTTTCAATGGAATGTTTTATTTCATAAATTTTTATCTGTTTTTGGGTATTGTTATTAAATATACTACTCAAAGGAAATCGTTATTTTTCATGGGCATGACGAGACATGGAATATTTGTGTTGATACGTATGTGATGAACAACAAAGCGTCACCGATTCTTGGGCTTTTAGCATATTTACCACTAAAAATAAGCCTTTTATATGCGCCCTTCCTGCCATGAATACACAGTATATTATTATTATATAATGCAATATAAGTACATTGTAATAATTTTTCACGGGAACTCAGTTAATTAGAAGTTATTGCAATAACGTGATGTAGGTACCTACCCTAAAATATATTGTGTAACCCGACGGGGTGTGTGTTGAGTAATTAATTAATTAATTGGTGTCTATAAATACATTTAATTATAATTGAAATATTATGCGTATATTTCGGTGGACGGTTTAATTGGGAACAAAATCGGAGTAAACGTTACGATAATAAAATAACACGGAATTCAAAGGGTTTACGCGAAAAATGGTTTGAATAAATTTATTTAAATAGGTTTTTTTATACGTCATCGTCGTCGTATTAATAACCCCATCGAGTAACGTGAAATTAATGACGCAGATGCTCGCCGTAACGACACCAGCTGCAATAATTTGCGCACGTGGTATAATCGATTTCCTTAAAACGCATATACAGACTGACAGATATTATAATGTATAAACTAGATAGTTGACTTTTCAAATAAAAGAAGTCTGGCTGTCATGTAAAGATGGCTGCAAAATTTGTCTGTGTACAATTTACAACTTTTACCTGAAATAACGAAATTCGTTTGGGCACATGATAATAAAATGAAATCTACAACTAATTTTTTTATCTGAAACGGAACTTTTGGGACAAAATATTATGTTAAAATTAAGTATGATATGAAAAAAAAAAGGAGGGGACATATTTCGTACGTTTGCACCATAAGTATTCTTCGTTCTTGGGGTTGGTGTTAGGCTTGGTAGGTGTATTGAATTTTAAAGAAACGATAAATTATTTCTTCAATAAAACGATTCTGAACGGAGCTTTAGATTATATATATATATATTTATGTATTTAACAGATAGCAACTGGTTGTATTATATTGTTGGGCGAGTAGTGTTTTTTTTATATAATTTTTTTCGCGTTGAGTCGAGTTGTAACGTTGAGTACTCAAATGTCGTGTGTTTGTTAGTTAACTAATGGCCTTATAAAATAATAATAATCTATTTTCATAACATCAAATCATCAACCGTCCATTAACTGCAACGTGGGGAGACATTTCGGTTTGATAATCGTTAATTGTAAGTATATCAATCGAAAAATCAGGTTTGAAAAAAATAATATCTTTTTTTAAAACTAAATAACGAATGAAGTGCTACGAACTGCCAAGGTGGGCGGCGCAATAACAAACGAGTGATAAATTTTATCGATGTCTGGTGAAGGCGAGGTGAAAAAAAATACTGGGAATTATTAGGGTTTTGAGCTATTTATTAATAGTGTTCTTAAATTTGTTTTTCAATAATACAGTAGAATTAGACAATTAGACAACTTTTGTCAAATGTCGAGTGATCCGCCAACACTATTATATTTAATAAAAGATCAATCCACGTCCATATCACTAATTGTGTATAATGAAAAATGATCAATTTCGTATAATAGCATACTACGTTATATTAAGGAAAATAAAGTATTCGCTAATAATCGGATTATCCTTAATAATTTTAATTTTAAACGCTCGTAAAAAAATATTCATAGAGTCAACATTTATGTAAATTTTATCCTGTACAGAAAAACACGTGAGAAATATTTTTGCAAAAGAAAAATGTTTCTATTGGAATAAGAACCAATTGTTTTATATTATATATGGTAATATTTATATATTGGTACTTATATTGATAGGTATTTTTATTTTAGGAATAAGTAATGCGGAACTATATTAGAAAAACCAATAGGGGGGGGGGCTGTTCAAAAAGCGGGTATGGATGCTGCAGCGGAGAGAGTGATTTCCAGCTCTTATAATGCAGCAAACTCTTATAATGTCAACTTTATGCATTTTTTTATTATGTAAATTTTGATTTATGTATGTAAAAAAAATAAAATGAAAAGAAAAGGGTAGCAATCGAGCAGCTACCTATTAAAATCGGGTATACAAAACGACGACAGGTATCATTGAGTTAACGCGGTTTTACACAATATGTTTAAAGATAAGTATTCTGGAATCCAATTAATGTATTTTTCAATTTCGACACGAAATTTTTATAACATTGTTTTGACGCAAAAACGTGGTTACGCAATACAAGTATAATATAAGGCCTTAGCTAACAATAATAATATTATTAACATGTCATTTTTTAATTAATATAATAATCTAATCATCTTCACTTTGAACGGGCCAAAGAGAGTATCTAAACCTATATTCATATCTGATCAACAATAATAATTGTAACTTTACAATAAATGTATAATATAAATGTATAATATACATGATATTTTAACTACCAATTCATCTCTATTATTATGCTAATTTAATAATGTACTTTCGGATTAAATCATTCTGATTATAAATAATTCTCGATTCAGTTGGGGTATTTAAAACTTCACGTTATGTTTTTTTTGGTTCTTCGTATTTTTAACGTTGTTAAGCTGTACCGCGAGACGACGGAATAACCGTGACGGAATTAAATGTGTTAATTTCCTGTTCGATTCGGCACAGGATATTATTTTTTCAATTTTTGTGTAGTAGATTATCTTGACAAGCGAACGAACATCAAGTACACAACGACGACTTACGAATAAAATATAATATTATGTGTACGTGTATAACGTACCTACGCGGAAAATTCAATAAAAAGAAAAAGCCGAGAAAAAAGCTACGTTGTAATTCGAAAAACGTTGTTGTAATCTATTCTATATATATATATATATATATATATAATACGCGTGCACCTATTGTGGAAACGTATCATCTGTCAACAATATCGTTCACGTACATTAAATGTATACTTTAATTTTAAAATATCCGTTTCGAGAATTCTTTTTATTTAACTCTCCGCGTGTATAGCGCCGGGATTTGTTTTCGCTTTTTCATTTTTACGTTCCCGTGTATATATTTATGTACGTATACCGTTCAAAGTCTTCGGGGTCTTACTACTCCTAACTAAGTTTATATAGAATAAAACGTCCGATGTAATTATTATTTCGTATGATTCGGGTTTGTGGGCGAGGACGATTGGAACCCCATACATCCCGAATTCTAATTAATTATTAATTTTATTTAACAAAGCCAAATCGAATTGCGCTCCGAGGGACGTAAGCCTCTAAGTTTACGGCCACGGTAAAATTATTTGAACTTCTTTTGCCGTTTCTTTTGAAAAATCGATCGCTCTCTCTCGGTTTTTGTTGTTCGCGTCTGCACACTTGTTGTATCTTTTGGAAATTCGTTTACTAGGGAAAATAGGTTAATTAAAAATTGTACTCGGGTGTACCGCTTTGGCAGAACGATGAAATAATGTGTATTTTAAAAGATGAAACATACTTTTCATATCGCCAATACGGTTATAATGTCATAATTACCTCACTTTCAAAATTTCCCCATTCGAAATATTCCCGTTAGAAAAATCTCATACTCAAATTTTTATATAAAATCAACATTTCCTACATCATGTATAGTTAAGTGGTTCGTAATTTTTAAATTATTTAAGCCAATGTTTTAAGAATATTATTTTTAAATAATATATTCTGTTTTGTAATTTTCGTATATTGTAGAAACACGTTGATGTAGTTTTACATTCCGAGTGGAGGAAATAAATAAAATATAGGTATGTTGAAAAATTTGTCATTTTTAATATAACTGTATTTTTATTTTTATTTTATATATTTGTTAATAATTATTGTAAAACAATTTATACTGTTTGGAAGCATATATTATGTAAATAATAATTATTAGATTCTGAACGAAGCGAAGAAGCTTATGATTTTATAATGATGTTTATTTTTTATTTATTTATTTTTTCTTTTTTTTTCTCTTTCTGTAAACACTTTTTCGTATAGAAATACTTGTCCGAAAGTTTCGATCAGTATCTCTATAGAACCGGAATCGTACCCAGATGGTACTTTAAAGAAGTCATTTTTCCAATTTCTCAATACTTTTTTCAAAAACGTGAAAAAACTGTCGAAAAATTGACGAAAAACGGCAAAATACGCAATTACCGAAATTTACTTTAAACTAAAAACTAAAAATTTACTATAAACTGAAAATTACTTTTTGACATAACTTCTAAAATAATGGAGCTAGGGACTTGAAATTTCACCAACCATTAAAAACAGGTACGAAAACATTTCATACAAATTTCAAAAAGATTTGATCAATTTTGAGTTAAGTACGGCATTTTGAAAATTTCTCATGTTTTGTTAGTTTTTATGTAATAAAATTTTTGATATTAAGACTTGAAAATTTAATATGATCTCACTGACATATATGTTTACTTGACCTGAAAAAATCTCAAAAATCGTTAGTCAACTTTTTTTTTTTTATACCCGTTTGAAGTTAGAATTTCGACTAAATTCGTTAGTTTTACCTAAAATTACGCACTTTAACGTACATATAAGAAAATTGGCCCAACCGATTGTTTTGATATTTGGTTGAAATTAGATAATTTCATTGCGAATATTTTGGTGCAATAAAATTTCTTACGGACAAAGAATCAAACATTTTACAAGGGTTTGATTTACAAAAAAATCGGAGAAAGTACGGATAAATTACCTATTTTATTATATTTATAACATATTTGTTATTAACACACAAAAGGTTGAGAGGTTGATCGGTAATGTTTTATTGCATTTTTTTAATTAATGTTGTTATTATAATTATCGTAATATTAATTAATTAATAATAATTGACGGGTGGTATGTATAATAAAATATTTTAATGGTTTAAAATCTTATTTGATTAAATATCCTAATAGCCAATCAGGTATGAATATAGTTTCGACCAATGACAATCGTTTTGCTTTCAATAATAAAAAAATAAAATTCATAACAACCGTTAGACCGTCGTCTCGTCGTCAGTGTTCAAACCGATGCGGCAATGGAGAGTTCGTCTCGCTGATCGGTTTCACTCTCTGTCTCTGTCTGTCTGTCTATATCTCTCTCTCTCTCTTTCTCTTCTCTCTCTCTCTCCTTTCTCTCTCTTTCTTCTTACTAAATCTGTTTTATCTATTATGTGTACATTTTTTTTTTTTTTTATAC
>JAIPRM010008707.1:5017-15579 GCA_025469315.1 Stegophylla sp. TES_Ste_2020
TCCAGGAAGTCAAAAGAATATTTATATACCAGTTTTTTACGACCGGTTTTGACGTATGGCTGTGAAACCTGGTCGGTAACGAAGGGAGATGAAGAGAAGTTAAACATATTTGAAAGAAAAGTATTACGTCGAATCTATGGCCCTGTAATTGAGAATGGTGAATATAGAAGAAGAACTAACCAAGAAATGTACCAAATGTTTAATAAACCCATTATAAGTGCGTATCTAAAAAATAAAAGGTTAGAATGGGCGGGTCATATTTGGAGATCGGAAGGTATTGCAAAAAATCTATTCACTGGAAGACTAAACGGTAAAAGACCTAGGGGTCGACCAAGACTAAGATGGACGAATAGAGTGAAAACGGACCTCATGGAAATCTTAGAAGATTTAATAAGGATTGAAGATAGCGAAGATAGAGATAGGTGGAAAGATGTGGTTGAGGCAGCGAAGGTCCTAAATGGACTGTAAAAGCTAAAAAGAAGAAGAAGAAGAAAGAAGAAATAAAAATAAAAATTGATTACTTTGTTACTAATTAATAATATTGGGATATAACTGGACATTTGAAAAAATTTAGTGAATTTTATTCAATGTACATATTATGGAATACCCAACATTATATTAAATAACATTTTGTTAAATATATCCCTATCACCAATTATTATTTTATTATATAATATTTGAAACTTTCACTCAGAATCGTTTTATTGAAGAAATGATTTATTGTTTCTTTAAAATTAAATACACCCGTCAAGAGTATCCAATCCGATGTGCGAAGAACAACCCGACGAGCGAAGTACATACTTTTTTTCGATTATTTTTTTTAATAAAAACCGTGTAAAATTTTTAATTATTTGTCCGTGAAAAATTGTCTGATACCCGTCGTGCGAAGAATACCCATCGTGCGAAGTATGTCTGACTTTTTTTAATTTTTTTTCTGTGAACAATTTTTCGTATGGATCTAATAGTCCAGAAGTCTCGACCGGCAACTTTTTTAATGTGGATATTTCTATGGTTTTGTTCAACTACTCGTAAAAGATATTGATTTTACTTTTCCTATACCTAGTTATTAATTATCCCATTGAAAATTAGATTTGATGAAATTCCACGTTCAGTTGTATCGTTCACTACTCTCAGTTTTTAATCCTTTGGCGATCGTTAATACAATTTTTGTTATTTATACAAAGTAGATTTTTGTATGCTGATTTGAAAATTTTTATGTATATCCAAGGACGTAAATACTTTTGGGATATATTTAAATACGAAAATCATACAACTGCACTGTTTTAACTGCAGTTATTTCAACTTTATATACATATTTTACCATACTTAATTTCATTTAAGGAGACACCTAGCTGTCAAAATAAGCTAATCCAAAAAGCATTCTACTTAACTACCTCAAATCAGATAAATGTATTTAGAAGACTTCAATAGTGACATCGACTATATCTTAATTTGTTTTCGCATATTTATTGAGTTCCTTTAAAAGATTTTGATCATTAAGAGTTGATAATTCTCCACGTGAAGAAGTATGTTTATTATGAGATAAAAAATTATAGTACAAAAACGTTGAAGTCTCGAAGTGCAAATAGTTTTCAAGCAATTAATACTTCGTTTGAACTACAATCAAAATAAGTATGAATTTCCATACTATAAATTCATTTGGATCTGTTCAAAAAGCTCCAGGTGTCTACGATTGTTGAATATTTTTTAGTCTTTAGCAGTTTCATCTTATGATAATATTAAAGAAAATTATTTAAATAAAATTAGTCTTACGCCTACAACCACCCTCGACTTATTTAAAAAAGTTATTAAATATTTAACGTCATGTATTTGTGAAGTGATAAGGACTAAATAGATTAAGTAGCATTTTACTCGTGTGTGTGTGTGTGTGTGTGTGTGTGTATGCGCGCGCGTGTGTCTGCGAGGTAATAAATATCTTATTGTCTTAATAAAAATTAAAAATGCAATAAAAATAAATTTTTATAAATTAATAAAATATGGTCAACCTCTCAGTAATTAGTACGATTGGTATTTTAGTCTTTTTATAGAAATTCCTGGGTTTTGAGCTATTTATGAAATTAACTTTTTTATCAACAATAAGTACAAAAATCACAAAAATGATGGTTTCCGAGTATTTTTTGTCAAATTTTGAGTAGTTTAAAAAAAAAAAAAATTGAAAATATAAAAATTTAAAAAATTACCTCTTTTAAGTACCAACTAGAGACAAATCCTGTTTCAAAAATGTACTGTTCGAGACTTTTGGACAAGTAGATCCATATTAAAAAGTGTATACGGAAAAAAAAGAAAAAAGTAAAGTAAAGGCAAGAAAGCCGGACATACTTCGCACCACGGATACTCTCCGCTCTTCGAGTCAGATATTCTTGAAGGGTGTGTATTATTTTAAAGAAGTGATAAATCATTTCTTCAATAAGATAATTCTGAACGAAAGAAGTTAATAATATAAAGAACAATAATAGTCGTTTTTTTCAACACACTTACCAAGAGTATCTGATCCGAAGAGCGAAGAATATCCGTGGAGCGAAGTATGTCTGGCTTTCTCACCTTTACTATACTTTAATTTTTTTTTATCTAATATAAAAAGGAGAAAAAAATTAAATGAAAAAAAAAAAATTTAGAAAAATGTCCAAATTTTTTTTTTTCACGTTTTCAAAATTTTCTTGTGACAAAATATTTCTAATATTATTGTCTATCTATGTTTAAATTTTCATAAAGTTTGAATCAAAAAATCATGGTTTCCGAGTTTTTTTGTCAAATGTTGGGTAGATTTTTCCAAAAAAATGTATTGAAGAATTGATAAATTCAAAAAATGACCTCTCTAAAGTATCAATTAGGAGTAAATCCGGTTTCAATAAATTGTGGATCGAGATTTTTGAATCAGTAGATCTATACAAAAAAGTGTTCAAAAAATAAATGAATAATCATCATTGTAAAAATACTAGCTTCTTCACTTCGTTCAGAATCTAAAAAAAATGTTTATACTGTTATTTTACTCTATTTACTATAAGTTATAATTAATATACTTGACTCTTATATGCTCGACGATTATAATTTGCTGTTTACCCAACAAGTAGTATTGAAGGAGACACGGAGAAGTTACACATTTCTTTCATTTTAACATAAGATATGACCCGAGAGAGTTTTATTTATAGAATTCAGGTAGTATAAAAAAATACTCGGAAGAGTTTACATGTTCTCTTCAGATAGCATTGAAGTAAACCCAGGAGAGTTTACTATCATCCGAAAATATTGGTTTTAGAAATTTTATTTTATTTTTGTATAAAGACATATTTTATATAAAATTCAGTGATCAACAAAACTGTGTATTTTTATAAACTTTCTATTAAGTTATCATTTTTATAGGAAAAAAAAAACGGAAAACCTGATTTTTTCTATTTATTGAGAAGTACCTATCCAAAAAAGAACATATTTTGTGCTAAATTTTAAAATATGGTAATATTTTCCAGGAAATTATAATTTATTTCTTAAATTATAGATACATTTTAAAAGTATGTAACATGTTCTTACGTGGCATCCTGTTCAAACGCGTAATTAAATTCAATTCTGGACATTAAATGACCTCGTGACAGGAAACTGGACCCATCAGTCATGTTAATATATTTATTAGCCAATGTTCTCGATTGGAGTAATTTACTTATTGTCGCCTCCTAAAATACAAAATTATATATTTAACGTTATAATAATAATAATTATAAATAATACGTTTTGTAAAATCATAGATTAAGAATTTAATCAACGGTAAAATATAATATAAAACTACTAATTGCATTATTCATCTAATGATATATTATGCAAAATGAATGTCGCATGTCAAACCATTCGGATTAAATAAACTATATTTTGGAATCTGTTTGCCTAGATCAGGGGTCTCCAACCTTTTTTTATGGCGGGTCAAATTCAAGATACGCTTTAGCATCGCGGGTCAAAATTTTTAGAGGAATAGAGAGGTTATGAAATCGAAGAATTGATAAGATTTTAATAGAAAAATGTATGTTTATTTTTATAATTTTTAATTTTATTTACATAATTTTTAAATTCTAAGCAAAGCGAAGACGCTAATCATTCTACAGTGATGTGTTTATTCTCTCTTTCTGAAAACACTTTCGTATAGAAATACTTGTTCAAAAGTTTCGATCAGTAACTTTATAGATCCAAAATCACATTCGAATATTACTTAAGACAGGTAATTTTTCAAATTTCTCAATATTTTTTCCAAAAACGAAGAAAATCTATCGAAAAATTGACAAAAAATTGTAAAATAAGCTACTACCCGAATATACATAAAATTGAAAATTATTTTATAACATAACTTCAAAAATAATTTGGTTTTATTTTTTTGGTGTGGTAATATTTTTTCGCCATCTTATGTATTTTTGACGCTGAATACAATGGTATAAACAACATTAATTAACTCGGCGGGCCAGTACAAAAACCTTGGAGGGCCGGATCCGTCCCGCGGGCCGTAGGTTGAAGACCCCTGGCCTAGATATTTCCTAAACACTGTATTGGGATTTGGGACACGCCACTGTCCAATAATTTTAAAATGACGCAAAAATTAGGTACAACCGATAATTATTTATGTTGTATTCACATACGAAACACTGAATAATAGCGACCCGCAATTTTTATTCGGTGCACTCACTTGTGACTTATACTTCCCGTCCATGTCCATGTCACCATACACTTCGGTTTTAACGAATATCGGCCTTGAGCTTTGAATTTGACGGTTGTTGAAATACGGTGTCGCTACGGTGTACCAAGCGTACAAAGAGTCTTTACGCTCCATATCTATACAAACTCTGTACAAACCCAAGAAAGTGCTTTTTGTTCTGAAGCCTATCGTGATAACTCTGTGTGCCGTATCTTGACAAGTTTTTTGTAACATATTCATCGACGGATTTGGAACTCTATTACATCTCATTCTGTCAAAATCGAATACTTTACCACGGTATCTCAGTAATGTTTTACTTGAGCAGCTAACAGTGATTTCATGAGTATCGGGGTCAATCGGTCTCTGGAATGTTCTGTTCACGCATGACAGTTTAAAGAATTTACCATGCGGGACCCACAAGTTTCCAGTATGGTCTGGCCGCAACATTTGCGGGTTTATAGATTTTACTTCGTATGGTATGGGCATATTGTAGTCTTTGTAGGGTACCCAAAAGAAGCAATCTTTTGATGAACCTTCAAACAGTGTAATAATTTGACAATAATTGAGACACTTGTAGATATTACATCTTTATTTACTATAAAAATACAAGGATAACTGTTACCCGGTATCATAGGCGGAGTTTTGTATAACGTTGTGGAAAATATGTTGTTGCTCTTTTTTCGTTTCTTTTTTTTTTTTTGTGAAGGGAGAGAGGGGTATAAGTCTAACTTATTATGTAAAATTGTCAGATGACACGACGCAGAAAATTAGATGTGCAAACGTAGTAAATAATGACTTTAAGAACCGAATAACCGTACACGCTTAGCATTGTGTGATTACTAATAATTATCTCTCGAATATTTTAAATTATGAAGAGATGGCTGGCAGAGGGCCACTTTTTTCTGGATCAAAAAATATTTTTATATAGATTCCTATGTAATCATGTGTGTAGGTTATAAAAGTTGTTTGAGAGTTGTGTCAACCCCTCTATAGATCACAAATTAACTCATCTACTCAATATTTTAAAAGTACTTGCTTTATTCAGAATTGTACATAGGTGCAATTATAGGGGGGCTTGAGGGGGTTGAGCCCCCTTAAAACTACTCATAGCCTCCCAAAATTGTTGTGAATTACATAAGGTTAAGGTTTGCGTTAATGGAATTATAAATAATATTTATTTATTTCTTTATGTTACAAAATGATATTAGGATATTGATTATTCTATTACCGTAAAAATACTGTCAATGTATATTAAAACATGAACATTTCACCTCTAATGGCTCTAAACTTTGGCGTAAGCAAAAAAAAAAATCCGGACATACATAAAACCTAGTGGCGTATTTAGGGGAGGATTTCGGGGGTTCAAACCCTCCCCGAAATATATGGTTGATACAAGATACAAGTGTAAATTCATTTATAATCTATGTACAAACTATATCCACATTGGTACAGTGTTGGCAAAAAGTATATTACAGGTATAGATATGAATAAATATAATTCATTTTAGCTTAATTGAGTTAATGTAATATTGTATAATACTCTAGGGTGATATTTTCAAGATTTTTGTTAAAAATCATAGGTAATCTCAAGTACCAATGAAATTTCGAAGAGAAAAAGTTTTTCTCTTTGTTTTTGTAGTGGACGATCATGTCTATATTAAAAATTAAATAGTATATATTTTTGTTCAGAAAAATGATAAAATGTCAAAATTTCAATATTCAAATTCCGAAGAGATAACAGGCTATTTTCACAGAATTTAGTTGATTCAGTGCGTGTTGCGACAGCATCAGTGCTTGTTTAAAGACCATTTAATTGGTAGGTTAGGTACAATGTTAGATCACTTGACCCTTAGGTAAGGGAAATCACTAATTATAGTAGTATTTATTATAATAAGGTATTTTTTCAATAAAAATGTATAATAAATCAGGCATTGATTACTATTAACCATTATTTTATTGTGAAAATGATTTATTGCTTCATTAATATGCAACACACCCACCTAGAGTATCCTACCCAAGAGGCGAAGAATATTTATTGTGTGAAGCTTACCGGTTTTTAATTTTGTATTTAATTCTATTTTTAATTTATTTTAATGTTAAAATAAATTTTAGATTCAGTGGAATCAATAGTTACTTTAAATGAACAGTTATGTAAATATTATAAACAATAGCCGACGAAATCGACATGAATCTTTTTCCAAATAAGGTAATTCTGGCGGAATCAATAAATCCCTCATGAAACATATATTTTCCACTCACAAATCCAAAATTTACGATGTGAAATTCTCTAAACGGCTTATGTAACAACTCAATTATTTACAGATAAAAATAGAAGTTATTTGAAATTTATTTACTTCTTTGGCTTTTTGTTTTAATAGCTTCAATAGTGTATCCAAGATACTTTCCCTCTTTATCATACAGTTCCCTTCTATTTGCGCTATTTTTTTCGGGACCTTCGCATTTAATATCCTTGATATCGAATGGTTGCCCTTTGTACTCCAACGATCCTTTTACGCATTTAACTTCTACTTCACCGCTTTCATCTCTTTTATTTTTTCCGATCGGGCATGCCAATTTGAAACTGCTGTTATGCTTGATATTCAAATGTGTATTTGTGATCCAGTTGTGTCCATTGCGGCCCAAAATAGATGTTGATTGAGGTTCTGTCACTGTTATATAGGGTATGGGCGAATTGAGATCATTTTTATCGGGTATTTCTATGGAGCAATCGTCTGAATCTGGAAACAGTGTATTAATTTGACAGTTATCCTTAATGTATTTCCTTGGTCAGGACATTTGTTTTACTAAACTGAGGTGTCTAATTTAAATTACATTTTATTGTTTTTGTATTATTGTGTTATTAGTTATTTATTATTATTTTGTTCCCAATTACCATTAATATTATGTAATAGTAAACACAATTAAAAATGCTAAAAACTCACAGTAATTGATTGTATCACTTTCGGTAAAGGCACGAAAGCTATATAAATGTTTTAACTTCAATATTATAAAAATATAATAGGTATTTTACTATTTTGGTAATAATTAGATTTTTTATTTCATATTTATTTATTTGTTGAGTATTTGGAAACGTCATACATGCTAAAATTTTTACATGCTCAATTCAATTAATTTCATTAATTGTGTCATTGACATATTTATGAATTTTTCCCCCAAATATTTCACGACATTCATTGATTAAATTTGAACTACGTATGGGTACTTATTTGAAAAAGTAATTAAATATGATTGAATACGTATAAATAATAAAACAATTAAAATAGTAGTCCTTATATATCTTTCATTTTTCTTTCTTTTTTTTTTATTGGTAGTTGACCAGACGAAAATTTTAATCCTCTTACAAAAATAAAATATATATTAAACTCGTATATATTGTTATTTTGTATAATATATACATCAATATATATATATATATATTTATTTTATAAAAATTATTTATTCGCTATTTAAAGTTCACTATTTTTGTTTTCGTTGTTTCTGTTCCGCTATTTTGTCGTGATACCAACGACACATAGAAATATTATTAAAAGTCAATATATATATCGTTAAATTTTATGAATTACAATTTACTATAATATATTTGGTTTTAATTTATAGAATAAAAAATAATGAAATATTCAAAAATCGAAAACCACTATACCTATATACTTAACCACAATAAAATAAATTAGAAGTGATAGATTTATGGACATTTTTTTAAATCTATTTCCTACGATTTTTGTGATTTTATAATATGAATAACTAAAATAAACGAATGTTTAAGCGCATATTTCCATATATATTTTTTGGTGTATATTTATTCGCATGTAATTATGATTTTAGATGCATAAGGTTCCGAGACCAGATTAATAAATTATGTAGGATAGAAGTCTTTTTTCCAGAACAAAATTTATTTCTTTATCGAATTATTTGTGAATGACACTATATTTAATTAAGATTCTGCATTAGACTTTATTTTTGATTATAGATTTTTATGACAATGAGTTACATTTATTACGTGATCGTTCATAGATTAATTTATTCATTTTAAATGACTTAAGATTTCATGGAAGTTTAATACCTAATTATAAATTTCTTCACTAATAACAATAATAATAATAAAAATAATAATAATAAATTTATTTAAAAATATAATATTTTTACTTGACTGGTCCGGCAGACGTTTTCTCTTTGCTACTTGACAAGTACATATCGTTGTCCAATGATACAATATTATTATTAATACTGTATTTATATTTAAAAGCATTTTCACTTGTGTTTAATACTTAGCAAGTCTGCATCGTAATTCTTTGCGCTTATTAATATTTTACTAAAAATAGATATAATGCGAATGCAAATTATTGTACTGAATTAACATGAAATTGATTCCAATCACTCTTATTATTAATTATTATTACACAAACACTTAAGCATATAACACTCGGATAGATAAGTATCACTATTTGGAATTTAAAGTGCGACACGAAATTTTTCTCCTGCATCTAAAATTAACTATTCCGGAAGAAGCGTATTCCATATAGAACGAAGAAAATATTTTTCGACGTCGACGGTCTGTTTAGACCGAGAGTCAAAATCAGTTATCACCGCAGGGTCACGGGTGACAAATAGTGTCCCATATAATAAAATTATGTCTACGACATTTTCAGATAGCTTTATTACGTTTAATAACTACGCATAGCTGTACAAAATCGCACTGTCAAACAAATTAGACGTGACGTACTTTTAAACACCGTCACAATGTTTCTTAGTTGTAACGTATCAACAACCTCAGTGGCGAAACGAACCATGTTTTTTAAAAGCAGTTTCTTTCAATTTTTAGATTCTGAACGAAGTGAAGAAGCTTTTGTTTTTACAATGATGTTTATTTATTTTAGATTCTGAACGAAGTGAAGAAGTTTATGTTTTTAAAATGAAGTTTATTTATTTTTTATTTTTTTTTTCTCTTTCTGAAAATCCTTTTTTGTATAGAAATACTTGTCCAAAAGTTTCGATCAGTATCTTTATAGAACCGGAATCGTACTCAGATGGTACTTTAAAAAGGTCATTTTTCCAATTTCTCAGTATTTTTTCCAAAAACGGGGAAAAACTGTCTAAAAACTGACAAAAAACGGAAAAATATGCAATTACCGCAATTTTCATAAAATTGAAAATTACTTTTTGACATAACTTCTAAAATAATGCAACTAGGGACTTGAAACTTTGGGGCTAGGTAAATTGGGTCCGCGAAAATTTGGGTACCCTTTGAAAGCGGTAAATTGAGTCCCGGGTATAAAAAGGTGGTAGGTAAGTTGGGTCCCGGCTAGAAGTCTCCTTACCTACCTACGGACACCAGTGAATTCTACGCACCAATAGATAATCAAACATTACAAACAATAATTATTAAACATAATATAAATATTATTATATATTTATTTTTAGTTTATTAAGCTCATACAAAAGTTATAACACAGAAAAAAGTGATCTCTTAAAATATTTTTTTGGTTGCCATTTCTAAGACCTGAAGAAGTTAGCGAATGTTTTATAGAAGATTTAATGACCACTGTGCGTACAATAAATGGGTGCGAATCATATCATTGTCGATTAAACCAAAGCTTTAATACCCCCTATCCTAATATTTTTAATTTTGTTAATTAACTATTAGAAATACAACTGAGACACATGTAAAATTACGAAGCACAAAACAAAAAAAAGAAAAGTACGCTCGATAAAGAACAACATTTAAGGGGAAAAAAAAGCGGACATACTTCGCACGATGGGTGTACTTCGCACGACGGGTGGTATTCTCTTGACGGGCGTATTAAATTTTAAAGAAACGATAAATCATTTCTTCAGTAAAACGATTCTGAACGAAG
>JAIPRM010008708.1:0-15573 GCA_025469315.1 Stegophylla sp. TES_Ste_2020
TGAAGAAATGATTTATCGTTTCTTTAAAATTCAATACACCCGTCAAGAGAATACCACCCGTCGTGCGAAGTATGTCCGGGGCTTTTTTTTTTTATTTGTTTAAATAGTTGTATGATACTATAGATATTTTGTGTAAGATAAAATTATCTTTTCAATTCTCAAATTTTATTTAACATTAACTCTAAATTTAATAAAAACAAATTTTACCATTAGATTCCAGATAATATGTTTCTTTACCCATAAATAATAATTTTTATATTGTATATTTGTTATACAGGTACTCGCATACAAAATTAAAATTGTTATTTCAAAATTAATCCATAAAAGTCATTTTTAGGTTAGACTCGCAGGGTGTGCAAATGCATACCCTGCGCACTCCGTGGCGCCACGCCTATGATTATACCGATTCGAAACTGGGCATTCCTATAGCTTACATAAATTAATTTATTGCTCTAAAACAATATCACATAAAATTATGCGAGACATCATCAAATTCCATCATTTTTAAGGATGCTGAATCCAAATTTTGTATCAATTTTTAATTCGACCGTTAATTAAAGGTAAGGGTATACTAATTTTAAATTTTTTCAAAACTTATATTTTACATCAATCTGATCATTTCAATCTGATTTTTTTCATGACTCATTCCACGTAATATTTCAGAAAAAATATAATTACTTATATTTATTGTGGATTTTGATAATCTTAAAAGAAATCAATTATTTTATATGTTTATTTTACTGTATTATGTATTGTATATTTCTATATCTGACAAAATAAAATGCTCAGAATTTATTATCTTCTGATTATAATTTTTATTTTTATTATTAAGATCAAATTTTGTATGTTTGTTTTATTATATTGTAGAGTAATATTTTTCCTAGATTAGAACTTATCTTGGAAAATTGTAATTAAATTCAATTAAGACACAAAATATGTTTAATTATATTACTGTCTATGTAAATAAGAAATTTTGAATTATTTCCCGTTAAAATAAATTATTATTATTATTATTATATGTTTTTACAAGACCACTAAACCAGTGACGTTCTCAGAATATTTCAATGGAGGGGGATGAAAGTTATTTTTAGAAAATAAGCAACAGTGGTTTCACCTCACAACTCTAATATTATAATATTGAATATTAATATAATAATTATATATCATCAAGTCATATTTATAGTAATTTTTATTAAAATTGTATACATTTTATAATGACAATGACGTTAGTGACAAATCCAAATTAAACTATTGATTTTTCTGAATTCTTATCAGTTTAATCAAGTACATCTTCAAAATCAATAGACACGATAAATTTCCAAAATTTTCAAATGTTATACTTAACTCAAAATTGATTAAATATTTTTGAAATGTTGAAGGAAAATTTTTGTGACTGTTTTTGTGGTTTTTAAGGTTTTTTAGTTTCTTGCTGCATTATTTTTGAAGTTATGTTAAAAAGCAATTTTGAATTTTACGAAAATTACAGTAATTGCATATTTTGCCCCGTTTTTTCGACAGATTTTCCACGATTTTGGAAAAAGTATTGAGAAATTTTAAAAATCATCTCTATAAAGTACCATTTGAGTATGATTTACTGACCGACATTTTTGGACGAGTATTTCTATACGAAAAAGTATTTACAGAAGGAGAAAGAGAAAAGAAAAAATAAATAAACATCATTGTAAAATTATAAGGTTTTTCGCTTAGCTCAGAGTCTAAAAATTCATCTTGGGAGGGGATCCATCCCCCATACCCCCCCCCCGTGAGAACGCCCATGCACTAAACTCAAATTTTGCAGTGATTGTGTAATTGGTACGGTTTGAGTAACATAAAATTTAATTTTTGTAAAAATATGCGACAATATTACAAAATTATATTATATTAAATTGGTTCCACTTGTTGTATAATAAAATATACTTAATCACCAGCTTCGTACCTGATTCGTGGTGATAACGATTATTAATAAATATAATAGGCCGAATCGTAGGTATATTAGTCCCGTGATCGTGATCGTCTGTCGTGCGAGTTTTGTGAATATTTTACGTAAAAACCTCTCAAATTAAGATGGGCAGATAGATGCAAACAAATTCTGGCTCGTTTTAAATGTGAGAAAATTATATTTTTTAAATTGAAATAGGTCCGATAGTGTTAAAATGAGTTAAATTTAATTCACAGCCTGTTGAAAGTGTAAAATGCATTGATTTTTCATAAATAATAATTATTTAATTCTAAAAATATAAACATTATTTGTACACAAAAACATATTTAAATAACGTAAATAATATGTGACTAAATTAATATGTGGGAACATTATGTTGATTACAGTGGGATAAAATCTCAAAAATAAACTTCAAAGTTGTTTATTAAATATTTATATAATAATATTACAGGCAGTCAAAGTATCTAGCTACATTATTTTTGAATTTATGTTAAAAGTCAATTTTAAATTTTACGGAAATTCCGGTAATTACATATTTTGCCGGTTTTTTTTTATCAATTTTTCGACACATTTTCCACGTTTTTGGAAAAAGTATTGAGAAATCGGAAAAAATGACCTCTTTAAAGTACCGACCTGGGTACGATTCCAGTTCTATACAGATACTGATCGAAACTTTTGGACAAGTATTTCTATACGAAAAAGTGTTTCGAGAAAGTGAAAAAAAAAATAAATAAATAAATAAACATCATTGTAAAATAATCATAAGCTTCTTCACACTCCGTTTAGAATCCAAAACATCTTTTGGTATTTAAGTATTGAAGCAGAGAGTAAAAAGAGGGCGGATAAATCTGATCTCCGCCCCGGGAGGCTAAATAATTACACGCTACGTCTGCACTGTCTATCGTACTTTTGTCAATAATAATAATAATTTAATGGTTATGGTTTTTTTTTTTTTCACCAATTCTTTATGGTTTTAATTAATATCTCGCGCGGGACAATGATTCCGGACGTCAGCGTGAGTCGTTAAAAACGTGAAATATCGCTACCAAAACCGATGTAATTATTGGATTTGGTTTTTTTTTTTTTTTTAATACAGTTTCGCGGCGATTGCGCATACGCGTGCCGCCGATTACACGTGTGCGCAGTGTTATAATATTACAATAAATATAGTAATAACGCGGGGTGTAGGCGAGGACACGGGGGGCGCAGGACGCGGATTATTCGATAAGCTCGCGATATTCTATTACCATACTGTGTATATACGTCATAAATCTGTCACGTCGAATTTTTGTTTTTTTTGTTTTTTTCCTCCCCCCCCCCCCGGCGACTGTTCGACGGATATAATATGTGCGAATAATTTATTTCGTTCGCACTCGTGTACAGGGTGATTTTTTAAGCGTGCTCACTCCCGTTTTTGGCCGTGAAAATGCAAAATTTGGGATTTTTTTTTATATTCTGGTTATTTTTCTGTGAATTTTGACGTATTGAAATTGAAATTTGAACACATTAAAAATTCAATAAAATTGAACAATTTTTTTCAAAAAAAAAAAAAAATAATATTTTGAATTATTCAAATTTAAATATTAAGGAAAATATTGTCACTTGGGCACATGTTTAGTTACGTACGTATAGTTCCTAATTATTATAAATCTACTCAATTAATCTTTAATCAGAAATAATTTGTCAAAATGTTCATAGATGTCGTGTGTACGAGATTAAATTTTACATTTACAAAATATTAATTAGTCAGGTCGTCTAATCTCATTTACCTATTAAGAATAAATTAAAATATGTGCGCAAGTGACAATTTTCCTTAATATTTAAATTTGAATAATTCAAAAACTACTCGTTCAAATTTTAATTTCAATACATCAAAATTCACAGAAAAATAACCCGTATATAATTCCGTAATTAAAATAGGGGGTAGCCATTTGAAAAAAGAAAGTCGGTATCTCCACAGGACACCCTTAAGGTGGCGTGAAAAAAATGAGTTATGAAAAATATTGGTTTTATAGTAACTTGAACATTCCGGGAAAAAAAATCCCAAATTTTGCATGTTTACGGCCAAAATTGGGGGCGAGCACGCTTAAAAAATCACCCTGTATAATAAAATCTATATCAATATTATTATTACTGTATTATGGTCGAAAAATCGGCGTGTGGGCAGAGGGTGCTGCGAGTATATTTGAAGGGGGTGAAGGGAGAGAAGTGTTCCACAAAAAAAAAAAAAAAATCAAATCGCTACCGAAACGGTCGGTCATCGTCGGCTCGTTGTAATGACGACACCGTATAATAATATTATATACTCGTATATCATCATATACGTTTGGTGTCAAAAAAAAAAAAAAATAAATAAATAAATAAAACGAATAAAGACTAAAATTTATTGACAATATTAACTGTCATCGTGTACGATATTATACGACAACCTCTCGACATCCGCAACAATAAATAACTACTTATTTATTTTCCAATCGAGCACCGGAGGAACCCGTGACGGAATTTATAGCCTGTTCGTGTATAATAATAATAATAATAATAATATTATATTATGCAAAAACGGCGTTTTCCTCGCGCCTTGTCCCAAAGTCTCGACCGACACGTCACATCGGAATAGATAGATAATAATATTATTATACGACGGATACGACTCGTCGTGTGTCTACTATATTCAATATACGAAGATTATTATTGGGCGCGTACAAATACCTCTGTAACACGTCTTTCGTTCTCGCGGTTGTCGTTTCAGTTATTCTTATTGCAGGAAGCAGTGGCGTGCTCAATGGGAGGGGGGGGATCAGGGCGTCATATCCCTTCCCTTTGGATTTTTTTTGTTCAATAATTTTTTATCTAAACGAAAAAAATAAATGTATATGTTTATAAAATTCAGCGATGGATTAGATTTTATAAAAAGAAAATAACTTCCAAAATGGGTTCATATCATTTTGTTTATTATTTTTTTTTTTTAAAAAAAAAGAGTGTTGTCTACTGGGATCTAAATGATTATAGGGACATAAGCCATAGGGTAAAGTGTATCTAGTTGGTACGTCATCACCGTTCTCAACATGTGGGCTATTATAGCGGTCTATAAACATATGATTGTTCCACCTGATGAAGTGTTGGATAAGACGGCCAAGAAGACTAGAAAGAGGCCTAGACAACTAGGAATTCTTCTTTACTTAAAAATAAATATTTCATTAATTAATTAACTAATTGTATAATTTTAAAAATATATTAAACTCATATGTGTATAATGTATATGCGAATGGAAATAAATATTTACAATATCATATTATTATTTCAATTTGAAAAATTAAATTAAATAAATGAGAACTTTAAGCTTGAAAATTAAAAAGTATTTTTTTAAGTTGTTCCGAGAAATAATATAATTGTATTGGAAGGGAGCGTGGGGGGGGGCAAAGACCCCTATGGGTCTGTGATAAGCCAAAAATTAATATCCCCTCCTTTCAAAAAAAATGAGCGCACCACTGATTGGAAGCAAGAATATAGTGTAAAATAGCAACCCTAAGTCCTAAGGTGTTTATGTAATTGATTTGCCTACTACAATAAAAAATTAATAAATTATAGAAACATTTTATTTTCATTTACAGAAAAAAAAAAAAAAAATCATTTTACAATTTCATGTACTTTAAAATATTATTCATAAAACAAAATTTAAATACCAAAGTAAAATAAAATAGATTAAAAAGTTTTTTTTCATAATATCTATTAAGACTTAGTCAAATTAAGTTGTGCTTGCTATTTAAGAAATTCAAAAAAAAAAAATCAACTTACAAACAAGTGGATAAATAATAATAAAAAATATTTTTTTCATTGAAAATGTTGTTCCATCATAGTTTTAAGTTTTACACGAAGAAAAATCTAATAAAAATAGATATAATTCGATTTTCAGTACGGAGAACTATCGATTACTATTAGGTGAAAACTAAAACTGTCACGAGATAAAAGTAAAAAAAAAAAAAATAAATAAATAAATTACTTTAAGCAGATTTCACTTGTATTATAAAATATATGTTACAATACACGATGATGCTAATTAAAAAATCAAAAAAATATTGCAAATTTTCGTTTTTACAGTACGGCTGTTATTGTCGTGTATGATGTGTGTGTGTGTGCAAGGTCTGCTGAGAAAGTGAATAATATTTTAACGTATATTATAATATATTATACTGTCATGACTCATCGCGTCCGAGTGCCGCCGATGATGGGTAACGCGAGATGACTTTCCAGTCGTTTGTGCACACCGTCGGAAAGGAAATAAGTTCTCCCCAAAGATACGAACTTCTGCGGGTATATAGACTCGTGTGCTACGCTATAGATAATAATAATATGACAGACAGTAAGAACTCGTATCGTCGAACGCGGGACAATCACGTCGTCAATATTCTCCGGTCGGCAGACACGACCGACCGCGTTAACGAATAAAATAATATTAATAAATAATGTTATAGTAACATCGCACATCACTGCACGCCCGCAAGTGGCGTATTTGAGGGGAGGGCGATGGGTGGATCGCCGCCCCCTCCTTGGAGTTTTATTATTTCATCGAGATGTAATATTTTACATTTTTGTTATCACAAAAGTTCATCGGCTGCGGACTGTTTTCTAAAAAAAGTAGAAAAAGACGATTTTGCTGTTTTCGCTATTTTTATACTTTGATACTTGTGACTAGGGCCCGGATTCCGATGCAAAATGCATATTTATTTTGGTGATCTTAGGCAATGCTCTTTCCGAGTACATAATTTGTTTCATGTAACAGAGAACTCAAAAATGGAACTTTTATTTTACATTTTTCGATGTTTTTTCATTTTTTTAGAGCATATTTTTAACATTTTATTCATTTAAAGGCATATTTCAACAATATACTTACAATTTTTATAATGTGTAGCGTCTGTACATAATACGAATCAATGATTTAAATTTAACTAATTCAAAATATTATACATGTTTTTTGGGTTTTTCCTTAAAAATATCTAGGTATCTTTCTATAATTGTCATAATGTCTATATTTTATCTTTACTTGTGGATTCCTAGATTTGGCAGATGACAAATAAGAAAAAAAATTGAAATATAAAAACAAAAAGGACCTTTTTAAGAGTATTTTCATGGTAAAATGCATTTTTAATGGCATTTTTAAGGTTAATTGCATTTTTTAAGGGCATTTTCGGCTGTTTTTTAGAGCATTTTTTGATGGTTTTTAGTGCATTTAAATCCGGGCCCTACTTGTAACCAATAAGAGTGAATAATACTTCATTTAAAATTGTATTTTGAGTGAAATTAAGAAATACTCGTTAAAATTTGTTCAATTTTTCATTGACAACAATAATTTTTTCAGTAACAAAATTTAAACAAATTATCATACATTATTTTTTACTTAAGTACCTATTTCATTTATAAATTATCAATTTATAATAATAGATATGTACTATCAAATTATTTTACTTTTATCATAATTAGGAATTTTTACATAAAAAAAAAAAAAAAATGTTACATGTTATCAAATATTATGAATATGACATGGTTGTATAGTTTTTTTTTTTTTTAATGAGCTATTAAAAGCTATAGAATGTAACAAAACAATCAAAAGCACGATTATTGTCAAAAGTTTGGAAGGCTGAGAAAATGAGCGTTCTACTATAAGACTGATGAAAGACATTTTTAGGCCGAAATTTGAAGAATTTACAAATTTGTTTTAGAAGGTCAAAATGGATTTATGGGGCCGAGTCCGAATGATAATTGATATTGTGTAAGGATATAATTTACAAATAGCCCTCTTCCTTGGTGGACCTATAGTCACGTAAAATATATTTTTATTTATTTGGTTGTTTTTTCATCGAAGTACACTCAAAACACGGGGTTGTTAACCGTCGTACGTTTAATAAATATTTTATTTATTCGCTGCAGATGAGTGTACGAGATAGATAACGAATTCAAACACTATTGCCTGTATATTATATTTTATAATATGCATCGACAATACATTTACAGCGTTCAAGACTCGACAAGACTCGACTTCACCTGCTTTTTATAAGGGTTTTGTTTTATATAATATATGCGACTACGCGTAGTTTCATAAAGATAATGAAATAATTGTCAATCAAATTTTTTTATTTTTTTATTTTTTTCAAACCGTATTTACAAAATAATAATTGCAAACGGCTCCATGTGATAAATTTTGGCGCACCACTCAATGGTCAGCGTCGTCTCGTGTGGTTGCGAGATTCCACGGGAAAATATTGAAAAATATTAAATGAACTTAGGAGACCGGGCAGTAATCAGTGGCGTAATTGTTGGGGTGTTGCAGTGTTACGTACATTTGCAACATCAAAAAATTTTCAAAATAATTCAAATTTGTATGTTGTTACATTGTCTAAAAATGTATTATTACTAGAAAAAATCATGTATAAAAGGCCGGGGACATACTTGGCACCACGGGTGTTCTTCGCTCCTCGGATCAACTGCTCTTGGTGGGTGTGTAGAATTTCAAAGGAATTTAAATAGGACGGATTTTGAAGGAAGTTAATAATATAAAGAATAATAACAGTCGTCATTTTCAACAGACCCGTCAAATCTGTTCCAAAGAGTGATGACTATCCGTGGTATGTGATGCATGTCGGCTTCCTTGTCTATAATTTATTTTACTTTTTTTTTTTTTTTTTTTTATCTAATTTAATAAATAAAGAAATATGAAAAAAATTTTTAGAAAAATGTCTAAAACATTTTTTTTTCACATTTTCAAAATTTTCTTGCGTCAAAATTTTTCTTATTGTCTATCTATGTTTAAATTTTCATAAAGTTTGGATCAAAAAATTATGGTTTTCGAGTCTTTTTTTGTCAAATTTCGGGTAATTTTTTCTATCATTGTTGCAGATAAGATTGACCGGATTGTGTACTTCCTATTCAAGCCATGTAATTCTTAAAAACGCGAACAAACAATTATTACGCTTCAGATCAGTGTTACCACTGACGGAGAAAAAAAGTCTTAATGAGAAATTATTGTTTTTTCTAATTACACACCAATGACCTGTTGTTTGTTAGTATGACGTTGTACTTGGAAACAAATACACTAACCCTTTTCATTTCTTTTTGTCACGTTCACATGTCAAAAATTGTTTAATATCGTAGTCAAAAGAGTGGAAATCATAAATAATATATAGAAGGGCCATACCGTATACGGTTACGTATAGTGAATTGAAGCAATCAAATGGAATACGCTAAGAGTGACCATTTTGAGAAAAATAAAATTATTTTTCTTATTCGGTTGGTATCACTTTAAATTTTCATATTAACATATTATTTTAATATATTTATATTAGTTTTGAAATTTTATACTTGCATTAAATTTTAATCAGTTCTTTTTGGGCCACATAAAAAGCAATTTGCAGGCGGATGGTTGAGTATGGCTAGTGTAGTCCACGATTTTAGATATCTTAAATCGTGGTGTAGTCATACTTAAGTTATGTTTTCACAACAGGTAATACTTTTTTCTTAACTAAGAGATAATAAAAGATCATAAAGGAATATTTTTTCTTAATTAAAGAAATCATAATATCAAACAAATGTGTATTTTCAAGTAACAAGTTAGGTATACAATGTCATGTAGATTAAATATAATACAATATTTAAGTATAACATTTTTATAAATGAATAAAAGAAATGATAATAATAATAATAATAATATAATTAATTTATAATAATAATAATAATTTTAAAGTATGATAACAGTTCCTTATCAGTGATCCGATTGAGCAAGGGATATAAAATATTTCGATACGGTAATTTGATTCTTTTCAATAAGTCACTCTAAGCGTATTCCATTTCAATGCTTCATTTAGGTATACGCATGGTCACGGGTTAGTGGAAATAACTTAATTTCCGATTTCTCTCATATGGTCGTATTGAATTGAAACCAGGTGGTGGTTTTATCGGAAAACGAAGAAGTGGTTTCATTTATAATCTGCGATGAAATCCGTACGAGTATGTAGTCAAGAAATTATATAAAAGGTTTGGTACACGAAGAATGATAAAATTTATCGAGTTCATTGCGCGTTTTCGCCAGATATTTTTTTCTGAAAACAGATTATAATATTACCTATTGCGTTAATATAGTCTAGTAGTAGATTTATGTTTTTGAAATAACGGATTATGAAACCGTTACGATTTCGCTGGTGCTTGTGCATTAAATAGCGTCGAAGAAAAAGAAAAAAGGAAAAAAGTAATAAAATATGTGTTCATTTCCGGAAAAATATTTGCTTTTGAACTTCACGAATTATTATGACTCATATACCTACGGCGGCGTGTAACTAAATTTTATGATTCATGAGCGGTGGTTATATTATCTAAGTCGCGCGAAACGGTTTTCACCAACGCCATTTCACACGCGCAGGTCCTCGAGGTCAATATAATAATAATAATAATAATAATAATAATAATAATATAATGAACACGAACAGGTGCACCCTGACACGGCGGACGGATTAAAATATATTAGTGAATTTCAAATCGTTTGATTCGTTCGCGACCGACTTAACGTGTTTATGTACGGTTGTAGTTAGTTTGTACGTCCAGAAAGTTTTTTTTTTTTGGTCAAAGAGACACGACAATATCCGCACTTGAATCGGTTTATTATACTTTCTATCTTCTCTTTTAGATCAGATAAAAATCATTTATTAAATAATATTATATATATATTGATTACAATTTGGTTTAGCTATACCTTTTCTATGAGCAAAGCTCGAGTTGAAGGTACCGAGTTACTTCTCAGATTTTTCACACTATACGAGAAATTACAATGATTACAAAAATACAACAGAACAAATATGACAAAAATGTCAATTAGGTACTTGAGATGTAAAAAGATTTGTTAAATATTTTTTTATACTAATATTATTATCAAACCTAAGATACTTTTTAGAAATTATTGTTCCATGTAGGTTCTAAATAGTCCACAAATTTCTGACCAATACCTTTTTTTTTTTTAGTATACTGGACATTTAGATCAAGGGTTATTAATCCTAGGGCGCAACCCCCCTCCCCCTAGGGAGGCGTGAAAATATTCACATGAAACCACATTTCACCACAAAACATGAAAATGTTGTTTATGATGATTTATATTTTGTTTTATTTTTTTTTTTTGTAAGTAGGTATGCGATTATCGGTCATCATTTTGTCAACAATTAACAATACTATTTTCAATTTTCAATAATTTAAAGAATATTATTGAACTATTACATCCATGTTAATTAACCAACATTAATAATTAATGTCATGATGTATTTATGTAATATAATGTATATAACATATTATAATTCGATCTTTTTGTAGTGGAATTGGGGGCGTGACCCCATATTATAGCATAAAAGGGGGCGTGAACCTCAAAAGGTTGCGAACCTTTGATTTAGATCATTATGGTTTCACGTTTTCTTAATTGCGGATAAAAATTAGAGTGATTTTTTCAAAGTAAAGGATATAGAATATTTTTTAAATAGAAAATGTAAAGGAACTACGCCCCCAGTTCTTTATAATTGTCATTATTAGATTCGAATAGTTTTATTGAGCCATATAGAACTATTCTGTAATGAAATAAGAGGTTTTAGTGTTTTTTTCAGGGGCACCTACCCATATAAGTATGCCGTATGTACAAACCAAAAAAAAAAAAAATAATAAATAAATAAGTAAAAAAAAGAATAAAATCACTAGTAAAAACACTAGCTTCTTCGCTTTGCTCAGAATCTAAAATATGTGATAAATTTTTTTTTTCCCCCACTACAATACACCTACTGTGCACGAATCAGACGGGAGACGTCCGCGCACACTCGTCGTTATTATTATTATTATTATTACTTATTACTATTATTATTTAGTAAGTGGCGCCCACACGTTGGAGGAGTCCAGGGGGGCGGACAGTGGTGGTGGCGGCAGTGTACACGACGACGACGTAGTAATAACGATAATTTAATACGGATAATAATAATAATATGTTGAAACGACAAAACCGTGCGGACGGCGTCCTGCTGAGCGAGACCTGGTGCCTAATGAATTGTGTCCGTGTACCTGTGCTACAGTATATTATATATACAATCCACTTGTTGCAGCAGCGGCGGCGGCGGCGGCGGCGGAGGAGATCATGTCATAATAATATGATAATATTATAATATAATTTTATTATCATCGTAATTATTATTATTATTATTATTATTATTATTACTATACACACGTCGTATTGACTTGTATATCTTGTACGTGTTACAGGGTGATCGAAAATTTATGCTATACAACTGTATTAACTTATGACAGGGTGACCATACGTCCTGCTGTTTCATACAGGATTGTCCTTTATTTCGGCTCTGTGGTGTCCTGTTGTCCTGACAAACTTTTCTCTCAGGACGCTTTTTGTCCCGTAATTTCAAGTCTGACCGGAATCGTCACGAATTGAAAATTGTTTTTTATTGTAACTACAAATAATATAATGTACTTAGAAACTCGGAAACTTTCACTAATTACTAAAAATTGTCACGAAAATACTTCATAAAAATTTACAAAATACAAACTTTTAGATTCTGAACGGAGCAAATGAGCTAGTGTATATTTTTCGCTTACATTTTTTCTGTGAATACTTTATAGTATAGAAATACAAATTTCAACCAACAACTTCTTGAATCATAATTCGGCTCTAGATTTCGAATTCTCATTAGCTTTTCCAGAATTTAGAAAAGATTTAAAATTAAAAAAAACATTTTTTTTTTTATACAAACTTTATGAAGATTTAAATATATATCTATATATATGAATAATATTTTGGTGAAAGACAATTTTTAATATGTGCAAAGTAAACTTGTCGTGTACAAATTGAAGCTCCGCTCAGAATCGCTTTATCGAAGAAATTATTTATTGTTTCAATAAAAAATTAACTCACCCATCAAGTCCTATACGAGGACCGAGAATACCCATGGTGCGATGTAGGATTTTTTAAAATTATTTATTTAGAAAATTAGCAAAGGTACGATTTCACTGTTTTGATTGTTTATACGCGATAAAATCGCTGCAAAATACATTTTGTATCACCCTGTATGTATTTATTTTGTATACACACACGCACAACAAGCCATACGACTCGGCGAGGTGATAGGTGCGGAGGGAGGAGGGGGTGGAGATATTACATGCGTTTGGAAATTAAATTATTACGAATTAATAACCTAACCTGGTCGACGGAATTTATCACCGTCAAACTTTCTAGCCCGTAGCCGACGACGATGACGGCTAAATAATATATTATTATAAATTATATCCCAGTATTATAATAATAATAATAATAATATTATTCCTACGTATTTTAATTTAAATGTCACGATCATTTTGTACACGCGGTATGGAACGCCAGACCGTGTCGCCACAACATCGCCACCTGAGCAGCTGAGCTTCTTTTTTACGGGTCCGCCGACAATTGAAAATTCTCTAGTCGAACCGTCTTGTAGAACAACACACTGGGTATTAATGGATTGCACGACGGAATCACTATGGTATAATGATTTATTATGTAAAACACCGGGAAACGGTGTGCGCCGCCGCGTCGAGTGTAGCCGTTTCACGTGGGCGCTGGTATAAAATACCGGCGCCATCCGGGTTACGAATTTCACCATTCGGCAACGGCTGGATGATTTTATGTGTTTTACATTCTGAACGAAGTGAAGAAGCTAGTGTTTTTACAATGATGTTTATTATTATTTTTTCTGTGTGTACAACTCTTCGAAACCGGATTTGCCTCTACATGGTACTTTAGAGTGGTCATTTTTTTAATTTCTCAATTCTTAAATTTTTTTTTTTTTTTGTTTTTTGGAAAAAACTACCCAAAATTTGACAAAAACGACTGGGAAACCATAATTTTTTAATGAATTTAAACATAGATCGAAAATAATATGAGAAACATTTTGGCGTAAGAAAATTTTGAAAATATGAAAAAAAAATTTTGGACATTTGTCTCATTTATTTTGTATATTTATTAACTTTCTTCGTTAATCTTCTTATCGTTTCTTTTCTAAATTCAATACACCCGTCAAGAGAATCCCACCAGACGTGCGAAGAACAAACTTTTCTTTTTTTTAGTTAAACTGGTCGGGCCGAAACGAGGGGTAAACCACCTACGGTAAATCATTGGTTAGTTGCCGCCAACCAACATGTTTGAATTATAAGTATTAAGAAAAAAATAATTTTTCGAATAATATAATGCATGTGTATAATAGCATAGTAGATTATATAAAACCTAGTGTGTTTTATTTTTTTTATTTTTTTTTACAATTTCTAGTAATACTGTAATGTTTTATCTATTTTAATTGGCATACTGGTTTTATATGCAATTGTGAATTTCGAAAAATTACCTCTTAAAAGTACCATCTAGAAGTATTTCCATACGAATACGTGTACACATAAAAAAATAACAATAATAATAAAGAAAGGAAAATTGTAAAAATACTCGCTTCTTCACTTCACTCGGAATGTAAAATGTATTAATTTGTTCAATAAAATATAATATGATATTACGTATACTGTTTTGCCACTTTTGGTGATGCCCAAAGAAAAAGAAAAAACAAAGTTAAAAATTATAAAATACATTAGGGTGCCTCAGAATTTTTTGAAAACATATAGGGTGCCGTGAGTAAAAAAAGATTGGGGGGGGGGACCTCCGGTTGTACAGAGTGGCTCGCGTGCACCTATTTCTTTCTCGCCCGCCCTCGACGTTTACGTCCACGGCCCCCGCTACGCGTGTCTGTTTTTTGTTTTCAAATTTTCGTGAACGTTTTCAACTACTGCTGAGCACATAAATCCTTCGACGTTTTCTCTTCCGTCGAGTCGGTCGCCCCGCCGCCGCCGTTCCCCGTGACATCGCACGCACATAAATACGTATATATATATATATATATATATATATACAGCGCAGTGTTTTTGTATGGAATAGTTCACCGAAACGGCGTACGAGAGAGTATTTCACTGTAAAAACTTTTAAATAAAATAAATCGATGTCATTTATTTAAACCGCTCACCGCTTCCGCGTTTGTTGCACACCGTTTTTTATCGAAATTCGATGTTTGTTTTTTGTTCGAGCCCCGTCGAGCCAACTAGAAAAAAAAAAAAAAAAAAATGGTTTATTTATATAAACGATTTTTAAAGGGGGCAGCCGCCGCAAAACGTCGGGCACCAAGAGAACGCGATTAATCTTCTACGCGCGCAGACCGTTTAAATTGCATTTGTATTCAAACAGTTCAGTGCCTCGCGTTTACAAATATAATAATAAAAAATATTGTTTAAAGGACTATAGACTGCTCGTTGAGACTTTCGAGTTTGTTTTTTAATTATATCGTCATTTATTGACCCGAAAGTTTCAAGAGTAGACGACAGCGTGATTCCACGCAGAATGCCCCCTCCCCCTTCACGATATATATATATATGTGTGTGTGTGTGTACATATTGCGTCAATGTTTTAGATTCTGAACGAAGTGAAGAAGCTAGTGTTTTTACAATGATGTTTATTTTTTATTTTTTTTCTGTGTACAACTTTTCGTATAGAAATACTTGTCCAAAAGTTTCGATCAATAACTTTTTGAAACCCGATTCGCCTC
>JAIPRM010008709.1:0-15573 GCA_025469315.1 Stegophylla sp. TES_Ste_2020
AATTTTGGGTAGTTTTTTCCAAAAAAAAAAATTGAAGAATTGAGAAATTCAAAAAATGACCTCTCTAAAGTACAATCTAGAGGCGAATCCGGTTTCAAAAAGTTATTGATCGAAACTTTTGGACAAGGATTTCTATACGAAAAAGTGTTAACAGAAAAAAAAAAAAAAAGAAAAAATAAATAAACATCATTGTAAAAACACTAGCTTCTTCACTTTGTTCAGAATCTAAAATTTGACCATGATGTAAACCTTATACATACCACAACATTATTTGTTATTAAAAATTACTCAATACAACTCTTATACAATTAGTCCAAAAATAATATGAATAATTTTATTTTGATGATCTTAAATACCTACTAATACATTTTGTTAGTTAATTTAGTTAAGTCGATATTATTGTATTTGTGTGAAAAAAATAAATATTTCTTAGATCATTTTCAGAAAAAAAGTTGATGAAAGATCATTTTAATTGTAATGTGAATTAAAAAAAATTATATAATATATATACGAATACAAGACGTGTTCTTAAAAATTGACATTTACATGATTCGGTTTAGGCTGTAATAAGGTTATCGCCCACATTTAAAATTCCAAAAAAAAATCTACAAAACTAGAATTCCTATCCACTAATTTCAAATTTACCAATTACTCGCCAAGTGTTCAATGATGGTGAAATAACGAGAATCGTTTTTATTAATATCGTTAAGAGGAATACAAGTTTTTAATCTAATTAAATTATTATTTATTCGATATTTACATTTTATACATTATAATTTCTGCTTTTACATTTAATATTGTGAAATAGTAAGTCGATTTTATAAATTAGTTAAAAAAAAAAAAGGAACAGTCTTATAAAATATGCGTACACTTACAGTTATTTCGTAAGGGTATAAGATTTTTTTTTTTAATCTACAAAGGGAAATGGGATTTTTTAAAAAATTACAAGGGATGAATAGAAAAAAAAAAAAAGAAAAGGTTGGTTACCACTGGACTATAGTACGGTCCTGCAGGCGGCACTTCACGAGGCTCGTCCGGCCCTTTGTTTATGCTCATATAAGCGCTCATATCTCGTTAATAATACCTACCCATTACACACGTCGTCGTGGTCCGTACGCAGTCGATATCATTTTAATCTGAAGCGACGGAGAATTCACGGTCCGACGATTCTCGAGTCCGATACTAATCTAATAACGTGCGCGTGTGTGCGACCGACGGTGAACGGGTGAAAAACGGGTAGAAAACGAGTCTTAATAATAATAATAATAATAATAATAATAATAATGTATTCGGGGTCGCTTCGGAGTCAATAATAATATATATGACGGGCTCCAAATGAAAAAGTGTCATCTCCATTTTTTTCCAAAAATCACTTTTTTGCATAATAATTTAGTAGTTTTTTGTTCTGCATCAGTAGTAGTAGTAGTACTACTACTACTACTAGTTGCTTATTTTTTCGTCCTGAAATCATTTCGATATCATTATTATTGAGCAAAATACAGAGAATTAAAAAAAAAAAAAAAAAAAAATGCTTTATCGATAAACACTTAATTAACACATTTTAGTCTTAATTTTTACTATGTCAAGTAAAATACATCAAATGTAATAAAACAATATGTTCCGGGTAAAAAATTGCTATTTATTTATCGTACTACCGGCGGGTACAATACATTTTGGGTCGGGTACAATAATATGGTACAACCACACTTATAGTATACCTATTCACGTTTTCTGATTTACCTACTTAAGTAGTGAAAAAAATCAAATACACTGCGAAGTGAATATAAAACAATGGAAATTTATCATCTCTATATTATAATAACGTGATAAAATAATGGGTTTCACGTGTTAACACGGTCACGAGTGTTCATTGGCTAGTAAATATCCGCCCGCAGCCGCCGGTTTAAAAGCTCCTAACGCGCAAAATATATTTTGTTGAAATATTGGCGACACTAGGAAAAAGAGATTATTTCTATTAGAACTAAAAACTCCTATTTAATGACATATTTTATTTTTCCCGGACTAAACTATTATTTAACACAGTTTTCTACAAATAATATAAAATTATAATAAAAAAATTGAATTTTTATTTTACAAATTTGAATTTTCTTTATTTTTAAATCAAAGAATGACTTCATGTTGTAATGCAATTTATTCAAAAAAAAAAATAAATAAATAATAATAATCTATTTTTATTCGCGTTTATTTTTGTAAATTTGTTGCATTAAGTGTCTGATTATAATATTACATTTTCAACGTGTAAATGATAACGATAGTCCGAATAGATATTTTTTTGAAACGGAAAAAACTCGAACACACCTAAAAATATATATAATTTATATAAATATATTGTACAATTAGAATTTTTTTTTTTTCATACCTGTCGATTTGTGGAATTTTTTTGCTATCTTCAAGTCCTGTTTTATGTGAATAAAATTTTACAAATAACGCGTAATAAGCACAAAAAAAAAAAAAAAAAGCAATAATATGCGAAAAAAAAAACCCACAAATATTTACTCGCCCGGTCGCCAAACAGATTTTCAGCTCACTCAGCTCTATAAATAAAATATACGGACAAGAATACGCGATTTGTGCGAGATCCCTAATTTATTACATTAATATTATCGAGACCCGCGTGGCATCGTCTTCGCCCCGCCTCGAATCATTAACAAAACGATATGTCCGTTCGGATTTTCAGAATTCTTTTATTTGTTTATTTTGTTTGGTTTATTTTTTTTACCGTCTTCGCCGAAAGCCGACTCGGCGTTTATATTCGTTCGTATACCTAACCAATTAACCGGTCGATTATTTTACGGCGTTCCCCTTCCCCACCCCCCCCAGATTTGCAAGACCTGCGTTTTTGCAAAGATCTGCACTGGCGCGCGTAAAACACTGATCCCGAGCAACAGAAATAAAATACAAAATAAGCCGGACATACTTCGCACGATGGGTGGGATTCTCTTGACGGGTGTATTGAATTTTAAAGAAACGATAAATCATTTCTTCCGATAAAACGATTCTGAACGAGGGAAGATAATAATATAAAAAAAATAAATGAGAAAAAAAAAATGTTAGAAAAATGTCCAACATTTTTTTTTCACATTTTCAAAATCTTTCTTATATGATTTTCTATTTATGTTTAAATTTTCATATAGTTCGGATCAAAAAATGATGAGTCGTTTTTGTCAAAATTTTGGACATTTTTTTCCAAAGAAAACATTGAAGAATTGAGAAATTCAAAAAATGACATCTCTAAAGTACAATCTAGAGGCGAATCCGGTTTCAAAAAATTATTGACCGAAACTTTTCATCAAGTATTTCTATACGAAAAGTTGTACACGGAAGAAAATAAAAAATAAAATAAACATCATTGTATAAAACCACTAGCTTCTTCGCTTCGTTCAGAATCTAAAATATTACGGCACAATATTCGTTTAAATATTTGCGAAACGAAACCGTCTCGCCTCGGGGCTCCACCGCCGCCACCGCGGCGTTAAGTGCAACGGAGAAATCTTTTTTCCGGCGAAAACGTAGCACAATAATAATAATAATAATAATAATTCGCCTTGCGTGTGTGCGCGCGCACTCAAAACGTACGTGTTTATAAAATATAAAACACACACACGCGACATAATATATATATATATACATATATAGTGCGTGTCGGCTTTTAGAATAGAATTTTTTATAGTTGGAAATAAAAAAAAAAAAAAAAACGGAAGTTTTTTCGGAGACGCTTATCCGCGCGAGAAAGGTTTGTCGTTTGACGCGCGGGTCGTCGTCTTTGTCGTAACCGATACGTCTTAACTCTCCTCTTTTTTACTCCCCTCAGTGTGTGCGCGCGCATTTCGAGTTTCCGGGAATTCGTCGTCGTCTCGCAGAAATTGGCGTTCGGATTTGAATGCAGCAAAGGCGCAATTTTTTTTTCGTTTCATTTTTGTTTTTTATTCCTTTTATTTTTTTGTCCCATAAATCATTATACGTATATATGTTTTCGCGAGTATGTATTTCGATTCGTTTCGCTTCCGTCGAATCGCGGAATTAGTGGTGGACAAGGGTGGGGGGAGGGCGATCGTTCTTCTCACTCGTTCCCGAAATGGGTTCGCCGACTGTAAGAAATAATAAAAATATATGACCGTTTTTTTGTTCTCTTGTCTCCTAACGGTCGCAAAAATTAGTTTTCATTATTTCACACACCAGAAAATTGTTTGGCTCTGAATGAGACTTACACACAACTCCCAAAGTGTTTATTTTATATCGCCCTTTTTTAGATTCTGAACGAAGCTAGTGTTTTTACAATGATGTTTATTTTTTTTCCTGTGTACAACATTTCGTATGGAAATATTTGTCCAAAAGTTTCGATCAGCAACGTTTTGAAACCAGACATGCCTCTTAATTGTACTTCAGAGAGATCATTTTTTTAATTTCTCAATTCTTCAATTTTTTTTTTTTTTGAAAAAACTACCCGAAATTTGATAAAAACGACTCGGAAACGGAAGTGCAGTTTTTACAATGACGTTTATTTTTTATTTTTATTCTCTGTGAACAATATTTTTCGTATAACTTGATCAAACGTTCCGACCTGCGACTTTTAGAATTACCACCTTCAGTCTGTATTCAATTTCGGTGCATTTTCGATAAATAAGTGCAAATATTTAGTGTAAAGTGTTAAAATAAATCGTTGTCATCGTTATTATTATTATTATTTTTTTTTATTGCACACCTACTGAAATTAATGATACCCCGTTTTTTATTATCACACGAAATTACGACTAATTTCGAAACTAATTTTTTCACATTTAAAACGCACTTTTT
This sequence comes from Stegophylla sp. TES_Ste_2020, assembly GCA_025469315.1. Classification (NCBI taxonomy): domain Eukaryota; kingdom Metazoa; phylum Arthropoda; class Insecta; order Hemiptera; family Aphididae; genus Stegophylla; species Stegophylla sp. TES_Ste_2020. The sequence continues at coordinate 4,816 of JAIPRM010008709.1, forward strand.
CACATTTTTAACGCCTTTTTTTCTCGTTGCTTTTATCACATATTAAACGGTTTTTTCTTTTTTTTATATAATTCACATTGCGTTAACCCTCTTCACCGAGTAATAGTCATATTTTTTTTTTTTAGTCGTTTCAAACACGTAATAATATTACTTATTCCCATCGACATCCCATATAATGGGCGGGAACATTTTCCCCCGAAAATCAAATTCCATTTTCCTCCAAATAAAAAAAAAAAAAAATTGTTTCCTCCACAAATAAAACGCCATTCTACTTCACTTTCCATATACCTCCAAATAAACTTTTTTTTTTTTAATTAAAATTATTTAACTTTCTAAAATAATAATAATTATAATAATAATTAATAGGTATAGGTAACTGTTGAAATTTAAACTATTCTATAGATTAATGTCAAAAATAATGCATGTCTATTTTGTTTTAACAAGTGGATATATTTTGTTGAAAAAATGGCATACAATTATAAAAAAAAATAAAGTGTGTACTTCGCTCGTCGGGTGGGATTCTCTCGACGGGTGTATTGAATTTAAAAAAAAAACGACGAAAAATCATTTCTTCGACAAAACGATTCCGAACAAAAGGAAGTTAATAAATATAGAAAAAAAAAAAAAAAAAAAAAATGCGAAATGCAAAATATTTTACTAGTCAGTACCAGAAAAGAAAAAAATAAATAAATAAACATCATTGTAAAAACACACTGGCTTCTTCGATTCTTCGTTCGGAATCTAAAACAAATACAAATACAAATAAGAAATAAAAGTAAAAAACAAAAAATAAATATCGTTGTAAAAACACTGACTTCTTCGCTCCGCTCGAAATCCAAAAAAAAAAAAAAATAAATAAATAAATAACACGTGAACACGTCATATAGCTCTGATAATATATACGCGAATCGGGTTTTTACGCGCGTTAAAATATTTTATTCATGCGAAAATAATCTTAAAACAATTCCGCGTAGGTAATACATAATACATTAATGGCTGATACGTCCGGCGTAGACGTGTGCGCCGCCGTGCATGCAAAACCGTTTTGATACAAAACCGACACAACGGGATTACGGTCGTCATGACGACAAAGTCGTGCCGCGTAGAGGAGACGGCCCGACACGGACGTTTTACGATTTTTAAGGTTAATATTATAATATTTCGCCGAGCCGGCGGTTATTAAAAAAAAAAAAAAAAACAAACTCAGGAAAATTCGGCTTTAAACGTTCTAAACGTGCGTATTTTACTAAGCGTTAGAGCTCTGCGCGCGTACACACCTTTCACATTTTCCCCGCGGCAAAACAATGAAAGTATAGTACAATATAACTTGTTTTAATAACTTACGTTGTAAATTCAAAACTTGAAGTTTTTTTGCTTTTTTTTTTTTTTTTTTTGTTCGACTTAAAATTTATAGCCAGAGTGCTATGAACATTATTTGTTATGACGAATTTTTTTGAAAAATTTTGGAATTCACTAAAGTGCTTTTTTATTACTCATTACGGTTTTCGATATTAATTCTGCTAACCGTTTTTCTCTGCCATTTTTTTTCTTGGGGGGGGAGATCTTTAAGTTAACGGCAATGCAGTCGTTTGACAGAAAATCCGGTTTAGAGTTGCTGAGTGGAGTGAATTTTTGAAAGTCTAAATAGTTTTCTCGAAATTTGGAAAAAAGTACCCGAAAGTTGACCAAAACAACTCGGAAGCTAATCATAATGTAATAAATATTTGGCGTAAGAAAAGATTTTGAAAAAGTAAAAAAAAAAAAATTGGAATTTTTTCTATTACTTTTTTTTATCAATTTATTTTCCTGTTCTCATTTTTTTTTTTTTTTTTTTATAATTACATAAATTTATCGATTCTTAAAAATTCAATACCAAGAGCATTCCACTCAAATTATAAAGAGTACCAATAGTGCGAAGTATGTTCGATTATTTTCTCTTTTCATAATTTTCCTAATTTTTTATCGAAATTCATATTTTTTTTTTTAATGAATTACCATAATATACCCTAAACACCATAGGTAACAACTTAAAATCGTAAAACATACGCCATAAAATTAAAAATTTAATAATCTAATTAATAAATATATAATTAATTAATAATCTAAATTTAATAAATAATTAAAAATAATCTAAAATGTTTTGTAATTATGTTTTAAACGGTGTGAAACAGATTTTATGCTTACTTATTATATTTAACCATCATATTATGTAAAAAATATGCAAAATATTCATACATATTATCTGAACCCTAATTACGATTAATTAATTATTAGATTGCTCGGTTAGGTTAGGTTGTGTTAAGTTGACGACACAGCTGTATTTATCTGAAAGTACATATATGCACAAAAAAATATATACCCTAGGGGTTCCCAAAATTTTTGTCAAGCGGTGCCCTTTTTTGGACCAAATTCATTCGCGGGGCACCCTGCCACCCATATATATTTTTTAAAATGAAGGTCATCGACCTAATTATAGTAAGTAGATTTTCAAGTTAAAAAAAAATAAAATAAAATAAACGCGAATAATGTAATTAATGACCTGACCTAACCTAACCTAGAGCCGGAGGTTAGGTTCAGCATTGAGGTGGTTACAGTATTTAGTACTAGCAGCAGTGTAAGCTGAAAATTCCCAACTCACATAAGTGTAAATTTCGACGGAGGCTGAAATTAGTGACATTTTGTATGAACCTTATTATTTTTCAAATTTAGCCATAATATTCTACGTACGAATTGAAAGAAAATTTTGGCATCGGGTTTGAAATCAAGTAGATCAAATATTTAAAATCAGTTGTAGCTTAAGGGTTTTGCATTATCTTAAGAAAGGATACCATTTATAATTATTTTAACAACACTACTCAAGCAGGACAAAAAATAATCACATTGTAAATGTATATATATATATATATTTTTTTTTTTTTTTTTTGAGCCATGGTGCCGTTGAAAAGTGTTTGCCGTTTGGGAACCAATTATATATCCCTTTCCACGAGAAAAACTTAGATTTTTTTTCCGAACGGATATTATTATTATTACATACTGTGCTGAAACCAGAGAACATTAACGGGAGCGGAAAAATCGCGAAACTAGAAATGCTGTTGTATCGTCGAACGACGTCCGAAAAATCGACTTAAACGCGCACTTCAAAGGACGGAAAGGGGATGAGGATAGGATCTCACTGATAACCGTAAAACTCGGGAAAACGTAATATCCGGGTCACGTTCCGAAAAATAACCGAAGTTACTGGATGCAGTGCTGCGATCCGTGGTCCGAGGGGAAATTAGAAGGGGAAAGTAGAAGGGCAGTGTAGAAGGGGAAAGAAGTGTACTTTCGCGGGCAAGAGAAACATGCCGTGATTGGTTTAGTCTAAACATCAAACGAATATTATTCCGCGTGAAAAATAATCGGTTTTTGGCGAAATTTCCAAACTCGAAACGCGTAGTTACAAATCGGACCGAACTGTTCTCGAGAATATATTATAAAATAAAATAAAATGACGTTGTTTGCGAATATTTTGGTGTTAAAATTTTGATTCGGATTTAAATTCAAAATATAATAATAAAACTGCGGTGACAAGAAAACGAGACATTTCTAACGATTCTATTGTCCTGATATCCATGTCCTGTTTTATACAGGATTATCCTTTAATATTTCGTCTCTGGGTCCGGGCGTTCGGAGAAACTACCTACAGGACGTCTTTTGTCCCGTGTTTATTATGTTTGCGATAATTTCTCGAACCATAAACTAAAATTATATCGATATTGTGGTAATAAATTTAAATCTAATGTTTTAACCTAATAAACAAGCGTTATTTTGTAATTTTGAATATTTTCTCTCCGTTGACTGGACCTCTCGTTTGACAAGAATTGACTTACACGATTTAAAACGTTTAATGTGAAATTCAGCGCGCTAAAATTTTGTTGTAATATATCAAAAAATATTGATTACATACATTAATTAAGTGACAAGTAAACTTTAGGAATATACTGTACCAAATCACTAAAATTTTTATCACGAATATAAATGTAAGAGACTGAAAACTTTTTTGTGATAAAAATTATTTGAGTAAATAGGAGCTCATTTTACCGTAAGTGTAAACAGTATCCTTTACATGTGAAAGTCATCGATAAGTATGTACACCTAAGTACTTAATTATTCGTGTGATTCGACTCGTCAAGCAGAGTTATTTTTCTGAAACTTAGTTACTCGAAAACTTCCGCGTGACGAAATATCCTAGATAAGTCGAAAAGAATAATTATTATCATATTTGAATACCACTTATCGTGGTTCCACTTCGTTTTATGTGCATATAATATTTAAATTCGTACACAGGGTGATCCACTAAATATCATATTTTTTGATAAAAATAAAAAATATTATTAAATCATTCGCAAACTCAAAAAAATATCGTACAAAATGAACGAATTAACCTTTATTATAGGGCACCGAAATTTTTCTAAAATTCAAAAATACAAAATCAAAAATTACGAAATAGCTATTTCGAATAGTTTTTTCCTAAAACTGTAGTAAAAAAAAATTCAAATTTGAAAATTTGGTTCTTAAAAAAAAAAAAAATAATAAAAATAAAAAAGTACGCGTTAGTGCTGAATCGATACTTAAAAAAAAAAAAAAAAAATTGTTTTTATCAAAGCAAAAGTCATTGCATTCGTCAAGTCACCACCACACCGGAACGCCCTGTATATCACGTACTCATTTTTCGAATATATTTTTATTTATTTACTTATTTTTTGCAATCGTTTTCAAAAACAACGCGCGCGTGCACTATAAGTGAATTTTGGCACAAATGTCTGGAAATAATAAATATATATATATGTAGTTCAAATTATTATTATTATTATTATGTGGATTCGAGTGGGTAAACCGCGTTCGCGCGCGTCCATTAAACGAACGACTATAAAGCGTCTCAGGGCGCTCCATTTTATTTCGAGTCGCGTGGCTGCGGATTTAGTCGGGCACGGGCCGCGGAGAATAATAATATATTTAAGAGTACGTGTTCTCTTTTTTTTCTATTTTTTTTTTTTTTTCTGTATCCCCTCGACATCCCCGCCCGCCCCCCCGCCACTCGACGGTTATTTTGTCAACAAAAAAAAAAAAAGGAAAAAATGAAAAAAAAAAATCATTCGAGTCGCGCGCCGAGGCCAATTTTACGCAGTATAAAACCGTCGCCGCTGGGTCGGTCGACCCCTGCGCGAACCCCACACTCCGCTGACCATCCCCTCGGCCGAACGGGGTACAATGATTTATCATTGTGTAGCCAAATTTAAAAACATCTAACCGGACCTCCGAGGTCAGCGGCGAACAACGAGACTACATTATACTCGTATTATTATTATTATTATTATACGAGGTGACTGCTTCTCGGGTCAATAATTCATTTCCGGTCGATATTTTTTGTGTTTTTTTTTTTGAAAACAAATTCAAAAAAAAAACGTCAACACTATGATTAATAATAGTCGTGACCAGTGTTGTGCACAGATAACTTAAAATTCATGTTGTGGGCGAGAACAACAAAAAAGATACTCGGTAAAAATTACATCTAAGATAAAGAGATAAAAGACAATCGAAGTGAACGTCATTATCTCTAAAACACAGATAATTTCATCTGTATCTAGATTTTAGTTAAATTATCTTTTTATCTGTATGGAAATAAAAGCAGTTTTAATTTATTTTCGACTGACCATAAAACATAATAAAACCGTTTTTTTTATCGTTTCGCGATTATTATTATTGTAGTTTTTAATAAAAATCGTCTTGAAAAAACCCAAGTACCGGTCAGAGTGGTTTTATCGAATAAATCGATTTTATCGTTTCTTCAAAATCCAATACACCCACAAGTGTATCCCTCGCGAGGATCGACGAATACCCTTAGGTACGAAGTACGTTGTTATTATTTTTTTTGTCGATACTAAAATTTTTCCGTTTCGTGCAGTAGATTAAAAAAAAAAAAAAAACTTCTCCTCGAATTATTGAAAGTATTGATCGAGAAAATGAAAACTCATAAAAGTTCTCTTCTGCAGATTCGGAAAAAGTGTTCGTTATAAAAAAAAAAAAAAAAAAAGAATGAGAAAAAACTGCCTAGAAAAAACCAAACTATTACCGAGCCTTCGTACAAAGCCATGAAATTACTCTTCGGATTGATGTTTGAAAACTGAAAACAAACTGCTATTTACGCACATACATATACAGTCTGCAGTGTTGTACCCGGTGTATCGTCCGGACTTAATTAAATAAGTTTTAAAAATGTGAACAAATTATCAAAAAGAAAGTGAAGAAAAAAGGATTTTGTTTACTAAAGTCTTTTAAACTTTAGCCCTCACCCCCGCTCTGCCGTCGTTTCGATCTCGCGAAAAACTTTATCCGGCAACAAGAGCGTGCGTTTGGTCGCAGAACTCGCGGCGTGGGTGGAGGTGGGGGGGGTGGTGGGGGAGGTAAGTCCATTGTATACAGTTTGCTTTTAAACGCACACCTAATACTCGACGCGCATAATTTTAGTTGATTACGGTTATCTAATTAATATTCCACGGTTTATTTCACACGCGCCTATTGATTTTTAGCCGTCTTTCTTTTCGCCTCCTGCGGCTGCTGTGGTCGAATAGAAATATTCAATGACGCGGGTCCGTCGAAGAAATGTCATAATATTTTCGAAATCCGATTACACGCAGACTCTGGCGGTGCCAAAATAATTTTACAAGTATTAATATTTTTTTTTTGCAATTATTCACGGTTACGCGTAAAATTACTATTATTCAATAGTTTTGTTTGGATCGTGTTTTCGTTTGCTTTTATCAAAATCTGTTGGTTTAGCTGTTAAACTTGTATTTTGTGATTGATGGTTTTTCATTTTCGAATTTCTAAAAAAAAATAAAAAAAAGTGTAAAAAAGAAATAGTAGATTGATATATTATAAAATTTAATTTAAGTACTCGAATTAGTAATTAGTCATAGTGTTTTTAAATCAAAATAGCAAAATATTCATTATAAATTTTGTAACAGTACGACAATATTTATATACAAAATTCCCATTAATTAAAACAATAATATTTCGATTCCACATTATATAATAATTAAATAATTACTCATTAAAAATAATTCTCATTATAATATTCCTACCTAAAATTTATCCAGTTAAAATTCCATCCTACTATTTTCCGCTATTAATAACGGACGTGCACAAATTCACGGCAACAGTACCGCAACAATCTCCAAATTTTGGGTAGTTTTTTCCAAAAAAAAAAAAAAAAAAATTGTGGAATTGAGAAATTCAAAAAATGACATCTAGAGGCAAATCCGGTTTCAAAAAGTTATAGATCGGAACTTTTGGACAAGTATTTCCATACGAAAAGTTTGTACACAGAAAAAATAAATTAATTAAAAAAAAATAAACATCATTGTATAAAAACACTAACTTCTTCACTTCGTTTAGAATCTAAAAAAAAACAAAATGGTTTAGCTGTTGAACTTGTATTTTGTGATTGATGGTTTTTCATTTTTGAATTTCCATTAAAAGAATGGATATACGTGTTATAAAATTGAATTTAAGTACTCAAATTTGTAAAAGTCATAGTGTTTTTAAATCAAAATCGTAAATATTCAATAATAATGTATGGAATTCAATCTCCGTGTGCATATCTAATGCGATCTATTAATAATAATATTAAAAATTTTTATTACATCCCTTAAATTTACTTACATTATGCGTGCGTCCGTATATAGAAATTGATATTGCGCGAACTTTGACGGTAACACTGTATGATTTGAAGCAGATACAGTTGAGTTTACTAATGGAATTCGAAAACGCCACTGCCCCACGAGAAAGTCGCCTGGCTACGCGCCTGAATAAGTTTGAAACAAAAGAGAAATGAAGGAAGGGGGGGGGAAATGACGGCGACAAAGCATTTGACAACTGTATAAAATGTGTAACATAACACATTTTAAGACTTTTAAGTACACACTCGTGTGTGAACTCGTAATAATTAATTAATTTTTAATTATATCATTAAAGGAGCGCAACACGAACAAAAAACGATATAGCGTGTTTCGCGTATATCGTTTGATTTCGTTCTAAATCGGCGGATCCCTTTGGCCGCGTTATTGGTATCATTATATGACTGTTAAAAAACTTGTTTTACTATTATTATTATTATTTTGAGGAGCGATAGAAAGTAGAATTAAAAAAAAACCATTCTGATTGGCGTTCGATTCACCGGATGGGTGCTTAGAACTTCGCAGTTTTATCGTAGTTTAGTTTTTTCTTCTTCTAAAAAAAAAAAAAAAATACTTTTCGAAAAGTCTTAAAATGGCCACTTTAAAAACCTTTTTTTTCCCCTACCCAATATCTGATCGTTCGATACACCACGCCGATGGGGTTACACGAAACTTTAAAACTTTTTTAAACTACCCCTAAAACCGTTTTTTTTTTTTTTTTTAGAGAAGAAAAAAAAGAACTTACAATAATTGTAAAATCGATATCTCCTCTGGTTAATATGGATTTTCAAAAAAATTAAATATCTAACTATTATTAGCTCACTCGAACGACTAGTAGTGTTGTACTTTCGCATATATATATATATATATTCGAAATTCGGTTAAATACAGTTGTCTTTGGGACAATGACGTACTAACATTATTTTCTTCGCTAATTGTTTTACGTTTAACCAATAGTGCGGTGTTCGATACTCGACAGTTTACTCGGTATAAAGTAGGTCAAAGTATTACGATTGAAGTCGGTACACAAACAAAGTATATACTTCGACGGGGTCTGGAAGTTAATTGCATTTTTGAAAAAAAAAAAAAAAAGAGAGAAAAACTGAAGCGTCTTTGATCAAAATTCGTTTCAATAACTCGAGGGATGAATTAATCCGAACGAAATTTCGAATTTAAATTCATTTGCTCGTTGACGTTTCGAGGGTGACGTTTGGGGAAGGTGGAAGGGGTAGCATAATGTACATTAACACCCCTATATTTTCTGTGTTTTATTTATTGGCAGCACATTGAATTTACACAAACTCGTCGATCATCCCCACCAGTGGAAGCCCGATTTAATATAATATTTTATGTTTGTGCGTCATAATAATATGAAGAAATTTTCCCCAGTATTATTTGTTAAGGGCTCACTTTTTTGTTATTATTATTTTTTTTTTTTTATATACTCATGAAATGTAATTTGGAGCGAGCAAGTTAGTGCTCTAACTATGATATTTATTTTTTATATATATATTTTTTTTTGTGTATACGTTTTCGCGTAGAAATACTTAGCCAAATGTTTTGACCAAAAACTATTTGAATCCATATTTGTCTCTAAGTGGTACTTTTGAGAGGACATTTCTCGAAATTCTCAATAGTTTTCTCAAAATTTGGGAAAAAATATCCAAAATTTGACAAAAATAAATACTCGAAAATAATATTTTTTTTTTAAAATAAATACAAACTCTATACGAATACGTTAACATAGATAAAAAAATAACAATATGAGATATATTGAACAATAATAATAAAAAAAAAAAAAAAAAAAGCAAAGGGAATTTCGAATTCTAAGTAAAAAGTCGCGAAAATGTAATTCAATATTATCCCTGCGGTTCGCTGTTGGCACGGAGGAAATGTTTCAAGTAAAATCATTATTTATTTTTTTTTTCGTAAACCCACAATTTTTCTAATTAAAAATTTATCCGGTGAAAAATTTCCCGTCCCCAACAGACTCGTCTCGTGTTTTCTTACCCACGCGCGGTTCGAGTTTCACCGAGATTGACTCAATTAAGTTCATAGTCGGAATTTACGGTTCGAATAACTCTCTTTATGGCAAAACGTCGGATTTTCATCACGATAAATGTATATAACTTTTTATCATAAAATATGAAATATTATTTATACTATGCAGGGTGTCCGAGTACGATTTCGACATAACTTTTTTCTATTAATATTTTTTCACTATTATTTTTCTGAAATTTATTACCTACTACTGTAATATCAATACCGTATTTTCTTTTTTGTTTTTATGTCCTACATTTTCAAATTTGAATACCACAACAATTGAATACCGTGAGTTTTAGAAATAATTCAAAATAGTTATTTTTAGAAAAATATTGACGCATTGAACTCTGATAAGGGTTCAATTTCTACGATTTCTCTGAGTTTGTGCTAATTATTATTTAATTATATTGTTAAACAAAACGTAATATCTCCAATTGTTGTCATAATATTACCATAATGATGAAATATTTGACAAAATTATTCACAAATTAAAAAAAAAAAAAAATCGTCTAAAATGAACCTTTAATAGAGATTAAAGCATTAATATTTTTCTAAAAATTAAATTTACAAAATGTGTATTTAAATTTTTTCCAAAATGATAATATAAAATTTCAAATTTGGGTCCTTAAAGAAATATATATGTATATATATACATATCTTTGCTTTTTATTTTGATGGGGTGGAGGGTAAAAATTGTGTAATAGCACAATAAATAACATTTATTTTTTTTAGATTCTGAATGAAGTGAAGAAGCTGGTGTTTTTACAATGATGTTTATTATTATTTTTTTTTTCTGTGTACAACTTTTCGTACAGAAATACTTGTCCAAAAGTTTCGATCAATAACTTTTTGAAACCCAATTCGCCTCTTGATTGTACTTCAAAGAGGTCATTTTTTGAATTTCTCAATTCTTCAATGTTTTTTTTTGGAAAAAACTACCCAAAATTTGACAAAAACGACTCGAAAACTATCATTTTTTGATCAGAATTTTATGAAA
>JAIPRM010008710.1:0-15571 GCA_025469315.1 Stegophylla sp. TES_Ste_2020
AAAAAAAATATAAGAAATAATGTACATAGTTTTTTAAAGTATAAAAATTTGCTAATGTTTAATAATTTACGATCTTTTAACTTTGAAAATAATTAAAAAAAATATTTAGTGGTTCAATGCAACAATTTTTAAGGTAATAACGAAGTTATACTCAAATAAATGAAATTAAAATACATTTAATTTGGTACTTAACTGTTTTTTTTTATTTTTATTTAGGTTTTTCAAATATATATATAATTTAATGGAAAAATTTGAAAAGAAAATTAATTTAATTTATGAAACGTTTTTCAGGCAATTATTTTATTTTGTATATTTATTTCTGGAAATTTAAGTTGATTTAACATTTTTATCATACTCTTTTGAGATTATCTACGAAGCTTCATTCAATCCACCTACTTAAGAGTAATTAGTATTGGCATTGATTAATAAAATAGTTTGATTTTGTTTGATAAAAAAAAAAAAAAAATTGCACATTTTTAGAGCATAATTGTAACTTTTTAAGCGCATAATCTAGTTTTTTTTAAAACATTAACTTCCGAGCCCTATTTAATACTATATTTAAGTGTATCGAGTTCTATGCTATAAATTTTAAACTATTTATTATAATTTATAATATATTCATCATGTGTACGCGTTTGATTTTAAATAGGAATAATACATATTATAACTCTAACGCGTAGCAGGTACGTGCGTTAATTAAACTTCTAGTTAACTATAATTTATAGATACTTTATTATTATTATTAATTAAAATTATCGTACGTTTTAATTGACTGCGGTGCATAAACACGATGATATTATTATTATTATTACCTATTAAAAACCAAAACGCAAAATACAGTTCAACAAACTACCTACACGGAAACGCACATGATCATATATTCGGTATCAAAATATAATTAATCTATAATCGTTTCAAACCGTTTTTCGTAATTAGACGTGTTTTTAAACACGGGCAGACATCCAATTAAAAATCGTAATAGTCCGTTCGGTTACATTAATAATATGATAACACGAACTAAATTGAAAATGATATATGGCCGACGCCATATGCTAATGATTTGTTAATAATATTTTTTTATTTTATTTTCTCCCCCGCCGAACGAAACGCGAGGAACTCAACGTCGCGCGTCGTCGTCGTCGTCGTCGTGATATTCCCACGGGCCGTAAATAATAAAATATTTAATAAAAATACCCGTTAATCCTTTTTATTATACAAAATACTCGATAAAACAGTGTTTTGAATATTTTCATTTCCATCTAATTGATATAATCGTTTTATCGCCACTTGTCTTTGAATCGAAGAAATCGAAAATATTCTATTCTATGGACTTTGAAACTTAGTAAAACAGTCGTATTGAGAATTAAAAAAAAAATTAATAACCTTATTATGTTACAATTACAGTTAAATATAACTTTACTCTAATGATTGGGGAATTCTCGAAACAACTCTGAAAAATACATAAAAATATGAAAATCCAAAAAAAAATTCAGCTTACTTATTTAGATTGTAATTTCATTATAACAATAGATATAAATAAATAAAATAATTCATATATAAGTTTAAAAAACTTTTCAAAAAATAATGAACTGACATCCTTTGCACCCTCTTGACTTTTGACTCTTGGATGTGTTGAATTTTAATGAAACGATAAAAAATTTCAATAAAACGATTCTGAGCAAAGTTTATGTTTATACAAATTTTATGTTGTGTTACCATGGCCACAATGGTTACACCGGTTACCATGGTTACCACACTCACAATGGTTACCATTGCTACAACAATCAAAGCGAAAAGTGTCAACCCTTTGAAATAATGCGAATTTCGAAAAATACGTACCTACAGTCATCTAGAGTCAAATTTTGATTCAAAAAGTAGCTGGCCGAAGTTTTTGGAAATGTATTTCTATACGCAAAAGTGTTTACAGAACAGAGAAAAAAAATATATAATATACAATAATCGATATCATTGTAAAATCATAATTTTCTTCGCTCTGCTCAGAATCTAAAATAATAATTAATTAAAAATATCAAAGTCATCGACTTTTTCACTAAAATAACGTTTGACATTTACGCGTACTTGTTTTTTTTTTTCTTCTTTCTTAATGAGCGCGTCCCACAGATTTTTTCAATCAGTATAAGCTAAAACACGCGTTAAGGTTAAAATATAATTTAATTATTTTGGATATTATAAAGGTGTTCGTGAATTGTGTCTAACAATTTGACCTAAACACGCTGTTGTTCAACCTCGACCGCATTGCGTATAATGCCATTGGACGAGTAGCCAATGACTTATTATTATTTTAAATGGTCAATGTCAAAAAAAAAAAAAAAATGCCGGATATATATTTACACCGTGGGTGTTGTTCATCGGTATGGATGCTCTTGGTGGGGGTGTGTTGTATTCAGGAGAAAAAAACGATAAATCGTTTTTTGGACGAAACGATTCTGAACTAATTTATTATTCAAATCTGTGTTTGAAAATGTAATTGTAATATAATAATTGCAATACCTACGCAAAATGTAAGACTCTATTGTTTTTTTAGAACAGATTTAGATTTGAATACATTAACAGATGTGCAAATGTTAATTGAATATATTGGGAAAGTACACACGACTTAAAATAGGCGATGAGATAATGATGTTGACGCCTTGTGTCAATTTACGAATACGGTGCCCTTATTCGACTTGTTACGAAATTTTGGAAATTCGAAGCAAGTGCTCAATCTCATAAAAATCTCACAGTAATTCGAAAAAAAAAAAACTCATTTAAGTACATTCGGAAATTCGAGGTAAATTTTATAGGAAACTAGTCGCTTACATTCAACTTACAACATTATCGTTAATTATTTACTACACATTCGTGTGTAGAGTTGGCTTCTAGTAACTTATTTAGTATTTACTACTCTCTGTAGGCTTCTAGCAGGCACTTTGATATATAATGTTATATTTACTCGCCAAAAACCAATTTTGTATTTAATTATAGTTTAGTTTCGTTTTGTCGGTTGCTAAGTAGCAAAGTTCTTTAGTATTTTGAATGAGTCTAACACTAAAGATTATAAGTCTATGACGATTTCGGAGAAATAACAATCGTAAAAGTATTTTATGCATACGTTTTTAGTTATTTATTTTATTCATAATTACATAAATAAAACCTATGTATCTCCTATTGGTGTGTATCTCGAGATAAAGCCTGGAAGATTTTTTGATTTCTATGATTTTATGTCATGGTTTTCTAAAGTTCATTGACTCATCAGAACGTGTTTGTGTTTGAAAACGATTGATTAATTTACCTAATTAATAATAAAACTAAAATGTATGTACAATAATTATTACTTTAATTCAACTGTTTCATATTTATATATTTATATAAGTATACGTGTACAGTGGAACAGGTGAAAAAAATCACAAAACGAGTAACCGAAATAGTATCAATTGAACTATAAAATTTAATTAAGAGTCTGTTAATTAATAATAATTTAATTTATTTTGAATCCGAGAAAAAAAAGTTCAATCATAGGGCAGGTCGCAAAAGTATAATAAACTATGATTGTGAAAAAAAATAAAATAATATTCCCTCAGCCAGAATGCCACCCCGTGCAAGAACATAGCTCGCACCTGCCGGCCCTGTATGTTGGAAGTATTCTTATTATAGTGTTCGTTGCTTATTTGTTTCTCAAAAGACAAGTATGTATTTTTTTTTATTTTTTTCTGGATATACCTAAAATTTCACTTTTTTTTTTTTCAAAAACGATTTTAGACAACAGCAAAATTTGCAAATTTTAAGCATAAGCCGAGTGATGGGATATTTTCGTGCAACTCATCATTTCCCGGAAATTTGTCATAATGGACATTTACCGAAAAAAAAAAAAAAAAACGGGTCATTGTAAAAAACCGTTACTTTCTTCGTTTCGCTCTCGGAAACTAATGTGTTTTGCATAATGATTTATCGTCGAGGGATATAAAATGTTAATTAATTCCCATCCGAGATAGCGCTCTGAACATTAATAATGATGATGTAAAATATAAATAACCTTTCTCGCATGAAATAATATAATATGTTCCTATAAATAAATAGGAAAATAAAAATATACTGATATTTTTTTTACTGATACAGTTTATTAGATCCAATCAATTACCCTATTATAACTCTATAAAAGCAGTCGAAATTCAAAATTTAAAAAACATTCGATTTTTCGTAAATCTGTGTGTGTGTGTGTGTGTGCGTGCGCGCGCGTGTGTGTATGTTATTAATGTTATTGTAATAAATAAATAAATAAATAAACGATGATTATTTGTAAGTATACACTTTCAAAAAAATGTGGAATTCACTACTGATGAAAAAATCAACAGAAGGATATACTACAGAGATAAGACCATTATGTAAATACCAATAATAATGGTATTTCACCCGTCCGACAGTCTGTGCGAGATGACGTGAAGACGACGGATCGATATCAGATTTGGTTTTTAAAATATATATTAAATAAATACGATATTGTTTATACCACGGACGTAGTCAATTACATTATACGAATCGATTACAGGTACCATTTTAGATTCCGAGCGGAGCGGAGAAGTTTATTATTTTACAATGATGTTTATTTATTGTTTTCTGACAACACTTTTTCTTATGGAAATAATAATTGTACAAAAATTTCTTTGATCAATATCTTTGAAAATCGAAAATAGCGCACAAAGTATAATTTAAAGAGGTCAGTTTGAAAATTTCTCAATACTTTTTCCAAAAACGAAAAAAATCTATCGAAAAATTGACAAAAAACCGGTAAAATTTGGTATTACCGGAATTTTTTGTAAAATTTAAATTTGTTTCTTAATATGACTCCAAAAATAATGGAGATGAAAACTTGAAACTTTAACTAACTACTAAAAGTTGTCACGAAAAAACTGCATAAAAATTTCAAAAATATTTGTTCGATTTTTAAGTTAAGTATAACATTTTGAAAATATTGGAAATTGCTCGTTTTTTGTAAACCTTTATTTCATAAGGTAATGATTATTGATATTAAAATATACAAAATTAAAATAGTAATATTGTTATTCTGGTCGACTTTCGACCACTTGGCTGATACTAGTACTTATTATTACGTAATTTATTATTCAAATTCAATCATTTACACCAATATAATAAACTATAGACATGGATTATTCTGTTATTAAATAACAATTGTTGAACATATATTAAATGAAGCTCCGCTCGGAATAGTTTTATTTGAAAAATGATTTATCGTTTTTTTTTTTTTTTTGAAATTCAAACACATTTTCCACGAATATCCCATCTGAGGTATGAAGAATACCCAAGGTACCGTATATGGGTACAGGTATTAACTGAGAAAAGCAAAATAAAATATTTTTAATGAGAAAAGAAGTATTTTTTTTTCAAAATTACATTTTGCCAAAATATTTCACATATTATATTCTATCCAATCCCTGTTTAAGTACCTAAGTACCTAAGTACCTAAGTACCTAAGTACTTTTGAAACGACCTACAAAATTTAATTTACGTTTATACTTTCGGGAAGAAATTTTCAAAAAACGACGGGTGAATGAAGAGAGTAGTAATGTTTCCAGTGTAATTAAAAATGATATTACCGAGGTCGGACAAAAGTTAATTATTTTGGAATTTTTACTCAAGACCCCTCCCATTGAAAAATCCTGAGGGTACGTCACTGCTAGTAAGCGGACTATTTTTAAAATGTAATACATTCTTATAGTACTTGCATCATACACACGCGGTAAAATCGGTAAAACGCATAAACACAATATTATATAATAATATCAAAGAGTATATAATAAATGCAACACGTGTGTGTGATGTGCGTAGGCCACGCGGCGTAGTAATAGGCACATAATAGAATAAAATATCGTTACTATTATAATCTAATTATCTCCCACGCACCAGTTTTGTGTAATATATATATATATAAATATATATTTTTCGGGTCAAGGACATCATTGTTATGATGATTATAATATCGTGTGTATGTGTGTGTGTGTGTGTGTGTGTGTGTGTGTGTGTGTGTGTGTGTGTGTACGAATGCCAATAAAGATTGGCGGTGGCGGCGAGACTAGTTTGCACGCGATCCATAAATTTTAACTGGAATGATCGATGAACTAGTTTGGGCACACGTTTAAAAATTATTTAATACACCCGAACGCGTACTTAATTTTAAAACATCACAATTTAATATTTTATGTAACGTCCATGCACACCGAGCGTTCGAACGGTGACATAATAACACAATAATAACTAGGGTTGGCACGAGGACAATTATTATTGAATCGTTTATTTCAGAAATCCCCCAAACGCCAAAAATAAAATATTGCACGTGCAAATTCAAAAATATTTTTTCCCGTTTCCTTGGCAAGTTATTTAGAAAAAAAAATTACCCTGATATCTGAAATAGTAAGTAGTCCAGTGTTTTTGGTAATTTTTAGGAGTTTTAAAAAATTGTTTTAAATTCATGACACAGTTGTTATTGATTATCTTAAAAAGCGAAAAAGTAGATTTAGAGGGTTTCTAAAATAAGCGATTCAATTGGCTGGTCAACTGATCACTCAAAATTTGACTGGTCAAATTCCAGTAAGAAAATACTTATAAAATTATAGAATAATATTACTAACATGTTTAAGTGTATAATCTCCAAAGAACCACATTTAAAAATTGTGATAAGCCTCCTGGATAAATAAAGAGTGGGACCTACAATATATTGAACTATTCTTTATAGAAGAAGCCCAAAACCAGTGAGGAATTCCCTCCTGGAGGAAATTGAGATACTGCACAGGGAAGAGGAATTCAGTGATGATATAATAACGAGAATTTTTCTTGTTCATTTTGTTAAAAAATAAATAAATTTTGAATCTACTTAAAACAGGTGATTAATTAATATTTATATTTTATACCGTTATTTCTGCTTTTATATTTAATAATTTGTTCTTATATTTGATATTACGAATCAACAAGTTGATTTATATCGAATTTATAAAATAACAAAAATAAACATTTAATAGTTTTACAAATTATAAAAATAATAGTAGTTATTTTGTATAATTCAAAGTCAAAACTACAATTTAAAGGTGATTATATTTTTGAAAATCTACAAAGAGAGAATGAAATTTTCAAAAAAATTACTAAAAATTATTAAGCGAATAATAGAACAAAAAAAGTTGGGAACCACTAGTTTGTGGCGGGAAAAATACACACGGGGTGAAATCGATCTGCAAGCGAAATGCTTGCGATCAAACGACGAACCGTTACTGTGGGAAATTAAACGATAAATAAAAGTGTATAATATTATAATGTTAATGCGATAATATCTAACGTAGTATAACTACTAATAATATAAGTATTAATTGCGTTTTTATAGTCTGTATTCTACTGTGTACGAGTTGTACAGATTATAATTCGTGTTCATTTGGAACCACGCCCGTGAAAAAATATTTCCGTTTATTCTCGGTCAGTCAATAAGCCGAGCAAAGTGAGAATTAAAATGCGTATGCGCCACTTTCTATTTCAGAAATAATTAGTGACAGCTGGTGTGTACACTAACAATCAGTGTTTTGTGCGGTGAATACGACATTTAAAACTTTATTTAAAAAAGCCGGACATTGAATACATCGCACCACGAGTACTTTTCCGTTCTCGGGCTGCAGGACTTTGTAGACGTGTCAAATCTCAAAGAAATTACATACTTAACATTATTTCTTCAATAAAACAATTCCGAGTGGAAATTAAATTTATACAAGACAGTTATTTCACTTAGAAATTATGAAATTTATTATAATTAAAAATGAATTTATTATTTTTCTCAGTCAGTTTTATATTCTGTATTAATTGAGAACAGAGAAAAAAAAATGACAAAAACAACAATTTCCACACCCTCAAAATTTTCTTTTACAAAAATATATGAAATATTATTTTCTACTCGTATCTATCTATATTTTTGAATATAAATTAATTAATAAATAAAATAAAATTTATTTTCATGTTTGAATCAAAAAAGAAAAAAATTTAAACGCATTTTTTGTCAAATTTTGGGTAGTTTTACCCAAATTTTGGAAAATCTATTGAGAATTTCAAAATATTCTATTTCACAATTTTCGTATGAAGAAAAATTCTGATTCAAAAAGTTTCTGATCGAAACTTTTCATATAAAAACGTGTACACTTGAAAAAATACAAAAAAAAAAAACTCTAATTTCTTTTTTTCACTCGGAATTTTTTTTAAAAAAGTGATATTTTCAATATTTTCCTATTTCCGTGATTTGTTGTTGTAGTTTTTCGAAAATGTTACAAATAGGTATTTACGTTATTGGTGATAATCGGTGAAAATTTCAAGTTTCTGATTTGTTCGTTTTTCGAGACGAGACGAAACAACAGAAATTTATCCATAGCATTAAAAAGTGAATTTTACCGATTTAAAAATATTCTTTGAAAATCTATTGGAAATTTTGAATAATTACCTCTTTCAAGGACTACCCAAGTAGATGATATGTTTTCTTACTTTCGAACGATTTTTGGTATCCCAAAACATTTCCTTAACGTTGTCGGATCAATAAATAAAATTATATTAGAAGCCCGGGGGCTGTCATTCCCACCCCCCCTCCATAAAAAACAAAACCAAAAACAAAAAAAACGACCTCGGTCGTATATCGGTAAGACGTTCGGGCGTGACATCCTTTCGATTACGCAAATTTCGACTGATCAACATATTATTTAGTAAAAATAAAACTAAAATATATTTATGTTCCGTTTTGCTCCGGCCGTCCTACAAACAAGGAGGAGGGCGGGGCGGGAGGGATTAATGAGTTTTGTTATTTTGTTTTTATTTCCATCGGACACTGACGTACACGCGCGTCCGACGCTTAAACGTTTTGTTCTCGGACTACGTTTTTACCATAATCCTCTCCAATAATATTATAATTACAATAATATTATCCTCGTGCGTACCGCCGACAGACTATTATCGTCACCGTTTCAGCGGTTTTTTTTTTTTTAATTAATTTCTAATAATTAATCCTACGTCGTAATAATTAGTCTTGTCTCGAGAAAAATTCTAATAACTCACTTCACTCCGTCGCCGCCCGCAATATATTATGCGTATACCTGACCGTCGGATTTTGCGTGTCCGTTCGTTACATAATAAATATTATAAAATTATTGATTCGCTTGGGTGGAGGTGCAGAAAGCGTTGAGTAACGCTATAGAATAATATTGGTGATTAGTGTAGAGCGAAGCGAGAAAATTACGAGCCCCGATCTGATGTTAAATTTTAGCAACCGGCCGAGGGGAAGACCGCCCCGCCCATAAATTCAGATGATTTCAATTCGATTAACTCAACTTTCGAACACATATCGTAATTTTGTAATAACTTTAGTGCTCGGATTTAAATGCACTAAAGGTCCTCGAAAAATGCTCAAAAAAAAAAAAAAAAACAGTCAAAAATGCATTTAAAAAAGGTATTTTCCCTTGAAAACGCCATTAAAAAATGCATTTTATTGCGAAAATTCACTGTGAAAAAAGATGTAGGTGACCATAAGTAAAGATAAAATTCAAATTATATATAGCAATAATTACAGTGAGATTTATAGATATTATTATTAAGGAAAAAACCAAAAAACACGGATAGTTTAATTAGCCAAATTTAAATTCAAGACTTGTATAATGTACAGATATTATAAATTAATATTTTATGTTTATTGTTCAAATATGCATTAAAATGAATAAAAAGATTGAAAAATGCTGAAACATATGCTGTAAAAATGAAAAAACATCGAAATATGCAAAATAACAGTTTTAGTTTTGAAACATGAAACAAATTTTTGTTGTTTGAAAACATTTCCTAAGTTTACCCAAAAAAATATGCATTTCGCATTGAAATCTGGGCCCTAGTTATAACTATAGTGCTCGGAATTTGTAGCAAATGCTACTTTTGAAAGTATGATTCTTGTACACAAATAGGTTTCGAGTGTTTCGACAATTTGATTTCAATTAAGTTATCAGCTGTTCTTAATATTTTTTTTTTTTTTGCCTTTTTTCCCATTAAATGTGTTTTTTCTTTGCTTCATTCCAATTTTAGTCTTGTATTTTTTTTTTTTTATTTTACGTACTTTCGATGATAATAAATTACACATATTTCTAAATATTAATAATATTCTGAACATTTTTTTTTTTCCTACAAAAATGTAAATTCCTTTAAATGTGAAATAATTTTTTATAACCGAAGAGCGGGTTTTTAAGTTTTTATATGCCTATTTATTCACTTAATATGCAGCTCAGAGAGAGTGAACAGTGTAAATAATTTATCGAATACAGTATTCGACATACTATTATAATACTATAATTAATTCAATATAATATTGTCGATATGTTTATGTTGAGTTCCGTGTTAAGTGTTGTGCATATTTTAAATATATTTAAGTCAGATCATGTCAATTATCACTGGTGTAAATAATAATTGTAATATATAAGTAATTATAAAAATGAACTAAGCTGATAAGTACCACTACTACTAATAATAATTATGTTTTAATATTATCATGACATCGAAAAATGTTGGGTATTTTTTTCTCATCAATTCCCCTCCCCCCTTTTCTTAATTAATTGGATAAAAAAAAAACAAGTAAATTAAAGTACAAATAAGAAAGCCCCGGGGACATTACTCTTCGCACCACGGATATTCTTCGCTCTTCCAATCAAGATGCCCTTGGTGGGTGTATTGAAAATGACGATTTTATTATTGTTTTTTTATATTATTATTGACTTCCTCCGCGCACAGGATCGTCTTGTTCGAGAAATTATTTTTATCGTTTCTTTAAAAATATTCTACACGCACGCCAAAGAGTATGTCTGAGCTCTGAGCAACGAAGAATGTCAGGATTTTTTGATAATTACAATAAACATAATAATTTTTTTTTTTTTTTAAACATAATCTCCTTCAACAAACCGAATTCCCGCCTAGGGTATCGTTTAATCGAAGAGATTATTTATCGTTTCATCGCAACAACTCAAACGTTTTCGTGACTTCTTCGAAAGTTGCGCAACAAGTCTGTTGAAAATGATATTAATATCCGACGACATCGGCCGGTAGCCGTGTGCTGACTGAGCGGAGCGAATCGCCGTACGAGGAGATATTGGAATAAAATTAATGCCGTGATTATCGCGTAATAAGAAGGCGTCGTCGTCCGTAAAGTACGTCAATGATGCCCGCGAGTCTGTTTCGCTTTGATTTTTATCGACTTCTGCGCGCGGTGATTTACGAGAAAAATCGCGCGCACTACGCACTACACGGTTCGTCTATTATTAGAATATTATTCTCCTCTCCCTCCCACCCCCCCCCCGGAACGACTGTGTCAGTCTCGCCGACGATTATTGCGCGGAACGTATATTAACATAATATTGTTATTATAATACGCGAGGACGCGCGTTAATTTCACGGATTATTGGATTATTAGGCGCGCGAAACGATAGACGTTTACATCGATCGCTGGGACGTTAGATTTGTGGAAATATTTTGTGTGAAAACGAAATACGTACAACGAAACGAGTGACCGGGCTCGAATCGATAACAACCGGTTCTGGAACCCGAGAATCCTTATTTTGAAACGAAAAAGTAATGTAGACGCAGTAGTAAACCAAAGCGAAGATAAGTAAAGTCAGGTGTAGACGAACGATTCGGACCAGTGATGGCATCATGGATGTTGTTCGAACCTCGGGTCGGACACTTTTGGATGGTGTGATGATACGATTCTGAAGAAATAATGTTAATACCTAATTTAAAAAAACAACAATACTCGTCGTTTTCTCTACACGCCCACCAAGAGTATCTGATCCGAGGAGTGAAGAATACCCACGGTACGAAATATGTCCGGCTAACGTGTTTGTACTTTACTTATCTTTGCTAAAATTTATTTTGCTTTACTCTATTCTACTGTTTTTTCAGTTTTTCATTAAATTTATAAAGAAAAGGAAAAATACAATTTAAAAACAATTTTGATGAGAAAAAAAATTGTTTTCCCCCCCCCCCCATTTTCACGTTCCAAAATATTTTTACATTACTGCAGTTTATCTATGTTTAAATAATTTTCATAAAGTTTGGATTAAAAAATATAATTTCCAATTCTTTTGTGTCAAATTTTGGGTACTTTTTTCCAAAATTTCGAAAAGAATAAATGAGAATTTCGAAAAATGGCCTCTCTAAAGCACTAGATATCTAGATACCGCCAATCCGGTTTTTAAAAAATTTGCTGATCGAAGCTTTTGGGCAACTTCCTCTGTACAAAATCGTGTGCACAAAAATAAATAATAAATAAAAAATAAACGTCATTGTAAAAACACTAGCTATAGGTACTCGCGGTGTTTACGCATCAGGTGTATTTTTTTCTTTGTGGAAACATTACTACGTAGGGATATATTTTTTTTTCACGCAGGTGCGGAAACTTGTGCATAGGCGCAATTATAGGGGGGCTTGAGGGCGTTAAGCTCCCTCAAAACTACTCATAGCCCCCCCCCCCCGAGAATTTTTGAGAATAACATAAGGTTAATGCTTAATTAAATGATAACCTTACTCCAAAAACATTTTGACCGGCGGGAACTCAAATAATTCGGCGCCTACAAATTATACACGGTCGCCGAATTAATGATTTAAAATGTCGTTTTCAGCGGCAAAAATAATAACAACAATAATTTAACGCAATACAATTTATTATCATAAAATAACGTTATTAAACCGAAAAGCCGCCAAAGTACGCGGCAGACCCGCGTGGCGTGCCGTGCATACCGTTTACAGCAGCAGCAGCTGCTGCGTTTTATACGAAACGCAGAATTACAGAGATCGCACAACGAATCCAATGATCTCGGCACAATTATTCCAGAAGTTTTATTTTTATTGTTTTATTGCGAATTTCACGTCGTAAATATCCCGTGTACGTAAACGCGGCCGACGACTGCTGTTTTTTTTTTTTTCTCGTTGCTCGAGATCGGCATTGCGTATATCAGTGGTGGGGTGGGGGGGGGGAGACGAGAAAGTTAGTTTTTAAAACCGCAGACGAGAATTGGTAAATGATTACCAAGCAAACGGAATTATCAAAAAATGTTTGTGTGTGTGTGTGTGTGTGTGTGTGTGTGCCTTTAAATCATTCGAATTCCGTAACGATTGTTTTTTTTTTTTTTTGTTTGTGCACGCGCGTTTATCCGGATCGAAGACGGAAAACATGTCGACTTCTACTCCCTCTCCCACTCAACTCTTTTCGAAAACAATCGAACCGGTCTTGTGTAATATGTGAGCACGACAATTTATTGTTTATCGTCATAGAAATATGTTTTCATCTGTATTGCGATAAATAAGGAAAATTAATGCGAGCATCTATAATGTGTATATTAGTTATTACATGTAACTTGGATATTATAATAATAAAAATACATCGGTCGAGTATGATCTGTTAATCATCAAAAAAAAAAAAAAAAAAAAAGGGGGGACTGGAACCTATAATGGAACTCAAGAACGATTAAAATATATGGTAACCGGGACCGAACCAGAACGAAATTTTTGTATTTTCAAATAACCAAGGAGCTAATTCGGAACCCTTATTCTAAAACGAAAATATATCGGATTCGACAAAAACTAATAATTTCCTATTTATTCTTAAAATGTTGAAATTATTATTTCGGAATAATTTTCAAGAATCAGTTCTGGAATCCAAGATTCTATAAAAAAAAATTGAGAATCTTAAAAAATAATAATAATACTTGAGAATAGGGAACCTTAACCAGAACCTTTAATAAAGGAAATTGAGAACAGGAACTGTAAAAACCAAATGGTATACCAATTCCCACCTCAAAGTTTTTCACAGAGATTCGACGTGAGTACTACAAGTCTCAAAAGTCCAGAACAGTGACGTTGAGCAGAGTAATTGGACCAAATTTCAAAGGTTGCTAAAAATATTACTTACAACGTATATATATATATATATATATATCAATATCACTGACAAATTTATTATTGTATCGAACAAAACATAATATCAATAAACTTTAGAGTACAATAATTAAATATTGGTGTCCCGTCAATTGATCGTAAACAATTGTCCCCTCAAAAAATTTATCGCAATGACAATTAATCGTAAAAATAATATTTTCCTTCTCATTTTCAACAGACTCAGGGCTGTCTGTAACTCATCAAATAGTTACAGTTACAGATTATACACGTCAATTGACGGTACATCAGCGTACCAAATGTGTAAAGTGAGCAGAAACCAGTTGCTCGGTTATCAAAGTGCCTATTTTTGTTAGCACAGCAAGCTGGGAAGAATTTTTGACGTGCGGAGCGAAGCGGAGCCGACCAAATACTCTGTGAACTAACCCTCGCTGGTTTACTGTCAACCTGTAACTATTGTACTTATTAACTATTTGCTAAGTTACTGACAGTCGTAATAGTCTGTTAAAACGGGAAAGAAAGTGTTTTTTTTTTTTTTTTTTTTTTACGATTAATTGTCTAATACAATAAATTGTCATTGCGATCGATTATTTGCGGTCAATTGTCGTTCGGTCGATTGACTGTGTATCCAATTGAATTTCGTACCGATTATTATTGGTATTTTTCACTGCGGAGACTGTGTATTATTATCGCTCTGTAAAGAATAATTTTTTTTTTCTTTCTTCGTGTTTTTTCGATCATAATATACGATGTCATGGGCATGTCGAAATTAAAAATAAAAAAGAAAACACGTACCTCCGCGCGGTATGTACTTATGTAAAAAATAAAAATAAATAAAATCCCCGGGCCGTAGTATAATTCACATCATACGTACACGGATAAATGGATTTTAAGACGTGAACGTTAATTAAACGCGCGTATACACATGTATAATATTATAATACCGTCGTCGTATATAATAACAATAATGCGTACAAATATATTTTTGGTAGATAATTATTATTATGTTGGAAAAGTGACTGCACAGTGTACGCGTTTGCGTTTTAATAGCGTTTTAAATGTATAATTATTATTGTTCAACCGTGTGCGTGCGATCGTTTTTTTTTTTTTGATTTTTTCCTCCCCGACTACGTAGAAATAATAATATTTAAATTTTATATAAGATTGTGTGCGTCGGGGGGGGGGGGGAGGGAAATAATCGTTTTGAATATTTTTATGCCGCCGCCGCCGCCGCGTCTCGTCGTTTTCTCGATCATCGAAAATATCAAAAAATATCAATCGCAATTACGAGTTTAAAATACGGCGGCACTATACGGTAGATCGGATCTGTTTTCGTTCCGTAAAAAACAAAATATTATATATTTTTGTTTTTTTTGATAAATTTTATTAATTACTAATGACGTGTTTGATAATATTATTATTAAACTATTTTCAAACATAAAAAAAAAAAAAAAATATTAGAAGAAAGTGAATGGATCATTTGAGCTGTTATTTAAGATTTAAGTAACTCACACCATCGTATTCAGCGTCGAAAAATATATAAGATGCAATACAACATTATCAACCTTCAGTAATTAAATGCATATATTAAATAGATATTTCGTAATATCTGTCTGTA
>JAIPRM010008711.1:0-15569 GCA_025469315.1 Stegophylla sp. TES_Ste_2020
AAAATAATATTAACTATTTTCATTTATTCAGGTAAAAATTTTCATATACAAAAAAAAAAAAAAAAAAAACTCAAATTAAATATTGAAAAATAGGTGAAATATGCACTTAAAATTCAAATATAACCGAAATATGCACTTATATCGAAAAAAATATTTAAATATGCAAATTAAAGAGAATTGCATCAAACTCCTAGTGTTATGAAACGTATTTCTATATTACTTAGTTATGTTTTGAATGATTTTTGAAAAACATGTTAGCTCCTATTAAGTCCCTAATCATAATACAACTACCACCGCCACCGCCGCCGGTAGAGATGGATTTTAAATGTTATAAGTACGGATTTTCAAACAATATAGAAAACTGCATAAATAATAACGACAAAATGTTCGTGCCCGACCACGACTGATGCCGGAGAGAAGAGAATATTACGTATTTATCAAAGCGGCGGCGGCGGATGGACGGACGGACCGTTTTTTCTCAATGCATTTTTCTTTTGTTTGGGATTATTTATCATTTCGACTACACAAAACGAAAAATTCGATAGCGAATAATATGACTTACGCGGCGTATTTTCAAAACGTACTTTATAACGCAAACAAACACATGCACACACACACACACACACCATTATACATGGTTACAATGCACGAGTGCTTTTAAAGACTCATCTTACTTCGTCGATTTTAAAATGGAGTTGAATTTCGCTATAACAATAAACGATGAAAAATACCATACAATTAAACGAGCATTTATCTACTGTTGTAAATGATAAACATTTAAACGTTGATTCAAACCGTATAAATTATTATATTATATTTATTATTTTCATTCGACAAAAATACATCAAAACTATTTTCATCAACTGCTACATTTATATTATATATAAATAAAAAATCATTCGATTACATAATATACGCGCTTTCCCAGAGTTCTTTTACACTTTATAACTACACACACACACACACACACACACATTATACACAAAGATAAATTTCGAAGGAAATATACTTCCATTAGACACAAATAAAATTGGGATGTGGTCGGACGGATTGAGTTTGCTCTGCTGGAGCGTGATGAATTTTTATTTTTTTTTTTATTCCCCCTTGGTAATGGGTCATACAACGTGGTAGCTGCGGAAACGCCCAAACGTAGAGTTCGCCATAAGACGTGGAGAGATGATAGAAAGAAAGATGGACAGAGAAAGAGAAACATTGAAAATGCGAATGAGAGAGGAGGAGGATGAGAGAACGAATATTCCTTTCTATTATATTTACACTTCCGTTTGCTCATTTTCCTCTTTTTCCAAGACCAGATGACAGTTTCACGAAGAGCGAAATATAGATAGTTTTCATTTGAACTTATAAAATCGACCGTAACCACTAAGTCATCAGAAAGGACAAAAATAATAATATTTTTAATGACAAAAACGATGAAACAAAGAAAGTTAATAATAGCGTAGTTACAGCATAGTAAGTACACACTACACATCATAAGTGTAAAATATAAAGAGAAAAAATAAACGAAAACACTTTAACATTGTGTCATAATATTTTATAAATTATTTATATTGAATTTTAACCCATAGATCATTCTTTAAGGCACGAGAAATAAAAAAGTTTTAAGTAAAGAAGAATTTTTACTGCATAAAATAAGTAGGTAACCGCACTGTTTAAAAAAAAAAAACATTCAAATTAAACATGAATACTAATAATACATAAAAAACAATTTTGATTAAACAATATTGGTAAAATTAAACATGTACATTTTTTTATGAATAATTTTTATTAACATTTTAATAAGAATCTGAGACACACCCGAGATTAATAAAAAAAAACAATAAATGAGAACATGGTAATATTAATTTAATATTCAAAATTAAACAGAAATATATTATTAAAAAAGAAGGCGTGATCTCGTAAAGTTATAACAAAAGTTCCATGAAATTTAAAAATGTTAAAATGTAAGGTGCCCCTCCTACAGTTTTTAATTTAATGCCTTTCTCTTGGGGTGCGGTTTATCCATATTTCTGTCGGTTACAAAAATGATCGCGCCTGGTTGCATCTACTCAAAAACACACGATGCGAATTACTGAAAACAAAAACGAAAAAAAAAAATACAATTAAAAAGAACGACGAGATTTTACATAATTTAAAACTTGGCTTGTAGATTTGTAGAAGATTTTTATCATAATTTTGAAAATTACTTTTCATGCATAAATGTATGCTTTTGACTAAAGTAAACTTAAGGCATACGCTATGATTTTTGAATAATTACGAGATTACGCGGTTCAATAACTAAATAATTAATTAATATAAAAACAAAAAGTGTTAATTTCAGGATAAAACCTTGGTGCAATAATTAAAATTTCACAATAATAACGATGAAGTAAACACACTAATCGATTCGAAATGAATTTCACAATACGCTGATAAGGGCGGATTTTACTGGATTTAGAAGCTTCATACTTATTTTTAATATAGGTCAATTTTTTAGTACCAAACAGTGAAAAAACCAACATCGAAAGCGGTAAAAAAATTGTATTTATTATTTTTAAAAACACGAATACAAATTGGAAATTATTTATTATAATAATTTATAATTCTAAATATATATTAATATTAATGTATTATTGTTATGGGCAGCAGAATATAAAATTCTGGATGTTTCGACATAACGATTTTCAGTAAAATCTAATCGTTGTTGTTGAGTTTACACTAAAATAGTCAAGACCGAAAACCAAAAAAATTATAGCGATCCAATATCGGATTAATATGCAGTTGAAAATTCGTTTTAATTCGCACAAATTTTTCAATAATCCATTCATAATTTATTGACAAAGTCGGTGTTTTAAATTTGTACTTGTATAATATTGAATACTCGACTGTCGTAAAAAATGTTTATGACAACAGTGTATACATATTAAGACGAATAAACGGTGAATCTATTTTGATGTATATCCTTTATATCCTGCAGGAACTTAGATATAGATATTTTTGTCCTTTATTATACAAATAATTCGATTTCACACAGTGTCCGTTCAACTCAAGATTACATTCCACTTTAGGAACATCATTCCACCCAACCAATTACGATAGGGCAGCCCTTACGAGGCGCAAAACACAAAATTATGCTAATACAGGTGGTCGTGATTTATTTATTTTTACTCGATGTCAAACATCTTATACAAACCATTTCTATTGTTACTTTGCAAAAGCCTTCGGGCGTATTATATAAATAATTAAATAATAGCTGGAGCCTTAAGGTTACAGAAATACAGACTATATGTATACTGTATATATATATATATATATATATATATATATATATAGTTTACAAGTATACCCAAACCACTTTTGAATAGTAAGGTATGTACAAGCAAAATAAACGTGCGAAAGTGATTTTGATTAACATATAGGTTTGATGACGAAAAGTGTAATATATATGTGTAGATTTTATTTTTTTACCATCTGTTCTTTGATTTACCATTAAATCCTTACTATGACGGGGAGAAGAACTGCAAATGATCTCCATCAGTTAAATTTTTGCATGAATGTCAATCATTATTGAAACATCATGAAAATTTAACATTGGCGGGCCACACAAAATTGCTTCAAGTGCTCAGTGGTTTGCCAATCCATGACGACTAATCTAGCTGATTACTAGCTAAATATTAAATATATAGCGCGTGAATGAAAAAAATCGCTTTCTTAGACGGTACTTTATACAGTATCTCCAAAGAACTGAATATGAAATAACCCATTTTTTTTTTTTTTTTTTGTTAACAGGTATACATTTTGGACTTTACACCAATAGTTAAAACTTTGTGCATCCTCAAAGTATCAAATGCTTCAATATATCCCTGTTAGAAATATTCTTTATTCCTACAAAATATCTCCATTCAGATTATCCTATTTCCATTTAAGGAAAATTAACACGAATTAAAATACAATATATTTTATATAATGATAATAACAGTAATAGGCATACCTTAGTATTTTATATTATATATATATAAATTAAATTCACACTTGCTTATATTATGTACACATCAAACTATTTTTATTTAGTATATTATTAAAATTATATTAGTTTATACGGATCTATGTGGAATTCATTCAATAAGCCAGAGGAATTTATCCACACGTTTAACCATCAAACCACCCCCATCTTCCCTTAGCCCCTCCACACGCCCAAAACAGTCATACGTATTAATATAATATGACGCGGCGCGGCGTCCCACTGCCCTGGTTTTGCCGTGGTAAATATCCAAAGGCTGTAGACACACACACACACACGCGCATGCGCGGCCGTTTAGTGTAATAATCTCGTAGTAAATCGACCAAAAAGCCGAGCGCACCGTAGACACGCCGTTTAACTGCGAATTATTGTGACTTTATCACCCACCACCGCCTCCCTCGCGTCTCTGCTCGTTCGGACAAATTTATAGTGCCCTCAGGTCGTGGTCGCCAACAAGGGACGACCGACCGAACGTACTAAAACTCCAGTGATATACAACACACCGCTGTAGATTCATACCGACAAACAACAGTATTCGCATAATAATATTGTCATTTATCAAATAATAATAACAATAATACAGTTTAAATTGCATCCAATGGAATTATCCACAGAACGCACACGCCAACGTAGAGTCGTGTATGATGCGTAAATTTAAAAGATTAATACGTAAAATGTCATAAAGAGACGACTGCACGAGTATAATCTTTGAGTATATTAAATAAAAAAAACTTTAAAAAGGTACTTATATATTCATATAAGTCGTGAGGCGTTTTATAGTCATTGTTATTATTCGTTTGATTTAATAGTCTTGTGATAAAATTTCTAGTGATAATAATAATAATAATAATAACGTATTCTTGCGTTTGACTTTACATATAATAGTTTGCAAATTAAAAATGTTTATCAATTTATTGCATACACTATAATATGCTCATTGATCATAGTCCGATAAAGTAAACGCTCTTAAGTAATTATATACTTAAGTACCTATAATAATAAATGATTTTTTAAGACTAGGTTTAATTGGAAAAATACGATGAATTAATAGTTATTTATTTTTCACCCTAAACGGTAATATAGAATGACATAAAAATGATTTATTTTTTCAGGAGTTAAATGAACAATTATTACAATATTGGCTTAAAATGTTAAACGCGTGCAAAATTCTAATGGATTTTAGGCCACCGTGTGTTTATTTCATATGACGCATGACAAACGGAAATCGTAGACCTGCAGGGGAGCCGCTATTTTTGTTACCGTTGCCTGCACATTGTTTCCCAATACGATTCCCTGAGCCAACTTAATTAAAATTATGCACGGCGGATAACGTAATGATAATGTGGACACCACAGTAGAGGTCACAGCCCTCGAAACACAATTGACACCTATTTTTTATTTTTTTTTTCTAATGTTGTCTACGCATATTGCTATGAAAACAGTCATTTAAAATGCACGCCCAATTCCAGGCTATATTATTTAATGTTATTCAGTTTTAATAAGCATACTCTACATATTAATACGAGTAATTGAATTTTAATTTTAGTCGTATGCGTTCACATATACTTTCAAAAACACATATGTAGTTAATAGTTAATAGTATTAACACTCGTACAAATCATGTAGTTACTCGTATAGATTGTCATAATTCACGTTAATTTAAATTTTTAAACCAACAGTATATGGAGTGGGTGTTTAAATGAAAACAACGTACGTTTTAAAATATAACTTTAAATCTATTTAGGATGGGTTAAATTGAGGTTATGTTCACTTTAAATAAATTACAATGTATCAGCCATCATAAGCGACTGTAGCGATCGTCAATATTTGTAGTTTAGGAAATAACTATATAAGCAATAAATTTAGAATGCGTAGATTTTGGGGGGGGGAAATGTAATTATATAAGTATGCTTAACTCCAAGCAGGTAACTATTGAGAATTATTGGGAAGAAACAAAGTATTTTTTTTTAAATCTAATTAAAACTTAAAATTTGCGTAACAAAAAATGAAACCATAATTTGTTTACAGTTAATTAATTATTGTGTTTTATTAAGGCGATTTCTTTGAAAAAATGTAATCTGCAAAGGTTTTCGTTGAAAGTGTTTTTTACTTTATAAAACAGCGAACCCTTTATGTGTTATTAAAAAAAAAAAAAACACTTTATGTTAAATGAAACCATTCTCGGGGTAAATTTTTCACTGAACCTTACCTAAATTATATATATTATATATATAAAGACAGACAAAAAAAAAAATAAAATAAATAAGAGTTTAACACGACTAACGGAAATTAAAAGTACACGAGGCTGCAGGAAGTGTTACTTTTCCGAGATCGTATAAATATTTTGGATGTCATTATGTGCGTACTACCTACAATGCTTATCAACGTGTTAATTATACAGGATAAAAACAGTTTGATCTCGATTACATGACGACGGTGATAACGGTTTAACGAGGAAGTTCGTGGAGAACGTCACCACCCTGTATATGATACACGCATTATAAGGACTTTCGATCAAATTCAAAATAAATCAAAATATAATTAAACGTTTGTCATCGTTGATATACCGTAATCCGACGACGACGTGGAAAAAAGTATAAAATTATGCCCATAGTACGGTCACAAAATAACCAGAAGGGAATCTTTGTAGAATTAACATTGGTTCTTATGGGAGTTGAAAAAATCATGTTTTAATTTTAATGAAATTAAACGTGCTGCCAGTTTATGGGAATTTCTATATCACTTGTCATACAGGCTAAACTGTTTATTTAATAATATCACTTTTGTCGATGATCAGTTCTCAATGTTTATATTTTTATGATCATTTTTTGACAATTTGAAATGATCAGTATAGCCAAAAATCACAAAATCTTTAAAAAACGGGAAATATTTGATATTTGGCAGCAGCACGTTTAATTTCATCAATTTTCAAAGTGTTTTTGGAGTGGGGATTAAAGTTATTCTATGATACGGTGTCCCGTCAACTGATAGTGATAGATAACTGATCAACGAGCGCTTCCCTTAAAGAGTTTTTTTATAGATATTGACGAAAAATGGTCCAAAGAGTTTAGTGTTACCCTCAAAACTGAAGGACAACCTATTACTTTAAACACAATTTTCGCAAACTTTAACTTGACGTATCACATAATTAAATATTCATGACTGGTCGAGTTTTGTATCATAAGTTTTGTTTTTAGGACTTCAAATTGATATATTTTAAAACTATGAAAAAATATTTTTAAAAATGTCTTTGAAGCTTCAAGATATGTGCAAATTTTTTAAAATCCATTGATGAATAGACTCATAACATATTTATGTATTTAACATAATATGCTCGTGCATTTAAAATGCAAAATAATTAGATATAACTAGGGTAAGTATTAGAAAAATAAATCTTCGGGGACCAAATTATGTCAATTGATATTATTTTAAAAAAGTCAGTCATTCTTCGCACCATGTGTAATATTCTTACATATATATAGACGAGTAAATTACATAATATACAATACTTGGAGTATATACATAAATATATGAATATATACACATGAGCGTATTGGGAAAAAAATGTGCACGAACTTCGGAAATTCAAAATATATTTTTTTTTTTAATACTTGAAGTGGCTCTTAAAATATTTGTAATGTTTTTAATAATTTTATTCATTGCATATGTAACCTATATGAACTATTAGATTACATATGTAAAATTTATTTATATCTAAAAAAATATGTATTGCTGTAAATAAAAATAGTTTTAGCTTTTTGTTAAATTTTATGGCATATTATAGGTTAGTGTGTTTTTTTATTACCTATTATTATTATAATTTTTTTGGCGCTGTTGCTAATATTTTACCCAAAAATTACCTAAAAAGGACCTAAAAAATGATTTTCCATTAATTTTAGCTTCCTAAATCAAACCCTCGAACGGTGAAAACCTAATTTGTTTCCCATTTAATTAATATGGGGAAAACAACGTTTTTACTCGTACATGGATTATTGGCAGAATTAATTATTATTTTTTATTTCAAACAAAAGCATTTGGTAGAAAATTAAATTTTCTACAAAAAAAACCCTTAACACTAAATCAATGAGTTTATTATTTTCAAAGGTTTCATTCAGTTTCAATTTAAATGCTAAAATATTAGCCAATAGCTAAAAAAAATAATATTAATAATAATACTAATAAAAATAAACACCCTAACCTACATATTATGCTAATAAATTCTACAATGTACTGAAACTGTAGTTTTTTTTTACAGTAACACATTTTTTTTTTTTTATATATATAAATTTTATATTTGACAGATGTAATCTAATGTCAATTTTTTTTTAATCTTGTAGCTGAGAACTTACTCAATAATATGTACGTATTAGATAATACGTTAAACTGTATAATTTTGAGAAATACTCAACAAAACGAAAGAAAATAATAATAATAATGAACAAAAATGCAATCGTTACATTAATTAATCAATATAAAAGGTATTATGAA
Source organism: Stegophylla sp. TES_Ste_2020 (assembly GCA_025469315.1). Classification (NCBI taxonomy): domain Eukaryota; kingdom Metazoa; phylum Arthropoda; class Insecta; order Hemiptera; family Aphididae; genus Stegophylla; species Stegophylla sp. TES_Ste_2020. Next base: position 8,507 of record JAIPRM010008711.1, read on the forward strand.
GTAAAAATATAACAAAAATTCAAAAACTATTCTGAGTGATAAAATTCAGTTTTGATGAATTGCAAGTTTATTAATCAAATAGTTCTATATTATGTAATAATCAACCAATTAACCTCATTTTTTAAATTTATCCGTAAAATATTCTAAGAAAAAAATAATAATTGTAACCTAAAAATGAATTTTGAGAAATTTTAAAATATGACTTTTGACAGCCCAAACCTTCGTTTCATCCCATTGAGAGGCAGTGAAATGGGAATCGTTATAATAAATATGATGTATATATATATATATATCAAGGAAGGAGAAGGGAGACACGCTCGGTGGTGTCAGAGCGTATAAAACGAACTTCTGCAGCACAGCCGTCTGCTGTTTAATAATCGCGTATTTTTAACGAAGGAAATTTGGAATATTATTTAAATGACACGAGGAGAGACACCGTGAAAGCGAAAGCGGGGCGATTCGTTAGAAAATCGAAGTCATATTCGGAGAGGATCCCGCGATGACGGTATGCTGCGGAGGTGGCGACGTCGCGAAGGGTTGCTGCAGCGCTCAGTCACGACCGCCGGTAGCCACGCGCACCGTCGAGCAGAGTAAATAAATGCAGAGAAAATAAAAATAAAAAAATGAATAATGCAAGACGGCAGCCGCCACCGCAACGTCTCGCGCACAGATTTGTTCGTCTTTTTCAGCGCACGTATACAATAATATATTACCCGCGTGTTTATCGTTTGCGGAAAAATGTTTGGCCTCAAAAGAAAACTGCAGACGGACAGTGGGTCAAAATATGAGATTGATTTGAAAAGTTGTGTGGTGCGTCCGGTTTTGTTATAGGGGTTGCGCGTGGCAGCGGCGGTCGTTCGACGTACGTGGAAATATCGAAAGAATGCGGCATGAAACACAATCCACGGAAGTCGCAGCTTATTGGTCTGCAAAAATGGTGTTTTTTAGAAGGGTGCACAACAAACTCCGCCACAATTATTACTGTACTGCAGACGTCTCTACGCGTCTGACGGACCGGATTACGTGTGTAAGTAGTGAAAACGGCACCCGAACGAGACATAAATGAAGCCGTAGCCACCAAGAAAGGCTAACTAAAAATGAAAAATATAAATAAATAATAAGAGTATAAACGAACACCTGTAACCAAATTTGAAGTTATACTCAGCGATATTCGCTGACCCTAATCGCACAGTACAGTAACAATAACGGGGAACACACAGGGACGATCGTTTCAAAGTACCGTAAATGTGTATTAAAAGAACTCGACATGGAGTGATCGAAAAAAAATCCTCTTTACTTTTTTGATCGTTTAAACGTGTAGGAGGCTTACTGAAGTTTCAATGTTTTAACTGATTTTAACTTAAAATTATTATAACCTACCTATATCGGTAGGTTGAAAATTATTCAGAGTTGGTAGAAACAAAAATATGGTATTATATTAATAATATGTCTAAAAAGTAATACACAATACGTATGGAATTGTGCAGTTTAGTGTTCATAAGCACATGGGTATTCTTCACTTCCAGGGTGGGAATTGGTTGGTATGTTAAACAATAAAGAAAAAATAAATCATTTCTTCTTCAAAAGCGATTCAGTATTTATTCGAGATAATTTTGTTTCGAATTATAAAGTTAATTAGTAACAAAAAAAAAGTATGCATTCAAGTATTCTTATCCAAAAAAACTGAAAATAGGCAATAAAACTGAGAGTGTATTTTTTTTCGCATATTCAACATTTTATTTAACCAAAATATTCTTCATATTATTATTATCTATCTATGTTTAAATTTTCATAAAGTTTGGATTAAAAACAAGTTTTAAAGATGTTTTTGTCAAATTTTCGGTAGTTTTCCCCAAATTTTAGGGAAACTAATGAGAATTTCGAAAAATTACCTTTAAAGTCGAATTCTGGTTCAAAAATTTCGAAACTTTCGGTTAAGTTTTACTCCATGAAAAAAATGTTTTAATAAAAAAAAAAAAAAATCATTGTAAAAAAATACTAGTTTCTATGTTCTACTTAGAACGTAGAGTTGTATAAGTATAAAACTTCAACGTTACTATCAGAAAATGCTTTGACGTTAACATTTAAAATAAAATTAAACGACGTTGCGATCTACCTAGTTTGAAGAAATAGAGTACCATAAATGGATGGACATCATGTCTCTCCGTTGTAAAATAGTTTATGAATAAACATACATAGGTACAAAGTATATCGCATTACAACGATTTTGTAAAGATAATAATAATATATCGAATAAGCGTCACGTTTTCTTGATAAATTTTTATGAATATCACGCCTGAAGAAACGAAACAATTTCCAGATCGAAATCGTAAACTATAAATGAACTTTTGTAGCGACAATTTTATTGTTTCGTGTATCCTTAATAATACAATTATTGATTTGCGCGATTCGGTCGTATAGAATTTGAATTGTTCAATTTTTTCCACATGCATTAATTTCATGTTAATTAATATCATGCAATCGTCTTCAATGAATCCGCTGATGCGTTTTGCGTGCACGTGCACGACGAATATGAGATTGAAAAGAAAAAAAACATATCATCACAATCATAGCCACAACAATATTCTCAATTATTGTCAAATGATATGTACTTAATACTTTTATCGTCACAACTCAATTTCAACTAACTATATGTAGTGTACAATATAACAGCGTGTATGGACGTATCACACGGAATATAAGATTTCACTCTCACGAAGAAATTATTTAGCTAAAATTATGAAAAAATAATGCTAGAGAGGAATAAGTACATTTTTGCTCATAATATTAATTAAAAAGTAGACAACTGGTTGTGCTTTTCGTAAAAATGCGAACAAATGATTAAAACTGAAATTAGAAAATATATTGGGATTTTTATTATATATAATGTAGTAGTAAGAAAGAAGTCATTATTTTAATTTAATATAAGCCCACAAACATTATATATTATTTCCAAATCTCTAATTAATAATTATACATCAAATGTACACTCAAGATATTTATTTAATAATAATTCAGATATACTTCAAGTCACTGACTTTTCAAAAAATAATATTATTTGAATTATAGAGGTAATGATTGTTTGTAATTATTACTACAATGTATTTATTAAGTGACGTGAACGGATCGAACACCACTTGATTTTGTTTTAGTAAAAATAATTAAAACAAATCGCAATCTTCAGTTCAGAATTACATTGTTGTTAAATCACGTTAAAATAATAAAAATCTCATCAGTAAAGATTTATTTATTTGCCCAAGTATGCAAATGGCATTTAGAGACGTTAGAAGAGAGTGCCTTTACAATTCTGTGTAAAACGTTTAGCAATGGATAAAGGATTTCTCAGCGTAAGCTGATTTTCATGGTCGTTTTAGTTGTGACAAAAAAAAAGGTCATGTTTGTCCGAAATTTCAAACTCAGTAAAATATAAGCTATACGGCCTAAAAAAAAAAAAAAAAGGTATAAACCATATATATTTATGTATATACATATATGGATAACATTTCTGTATAAAATATAAGCTTTGTCCTAAACCTCTTTTTTTTCCTTTTTTTGTGTTTTAAATTTTATGATTACAGTTAGTAATTTTAATAGCATAACTACCTTTAGTACTTTATAACCTTAATTGCACAAGGAACTATACTTTAAATTACTAGCAATGACCATTGATCGAAATATCGTATTGCGATATTTAGTGATTAATAAAATATGTCGATTACGAATTCCTATTAAAAATAATTTTAAGCAATTAAACGAATGCGTTTCTAATTTAATTTAATTAATAACATCGAAATCGTACGTATCAACAAACGTATTTTGTCATATCTAACCATTAATTGTTGGATTAATTAAATTTAATCATCGAGCTAGGAGAAAATAAAAAAATAATAAATAATTACATCGAATTTCATCGTAGAGCACAAATCAGTCAAAACAGTTTATTAATACTTCATCATACTGATGACGACGTGGCGTGTAACCTTCGGCGTATAGTTATAAAAAAAAAAAAAAAATACAAGACGGAGAAAAATCATTAAATTGACGCGTATGAATAAAACGACGACGCGACGGAGAAAAATGAGACTCCGAGAGACACGGCGGCAGAGTATACAACAGCAAATATACGTACATTGTATATTATGTATATGAAATATCATTTTCGTTTTACATTTATACGGATATTGAGAGACAATACGCGTCAATTATAATAATATTAAATTTGACTGACGATGACGGCAGAGAAGTTCATTTTGTATCGTTAGCACGTTATAATTGGAACCTTGTCAGTTAAGGAGATAAAAAAAAAACATGATTTACAACTGAAAAATCTATTTACGGTTTAACCGATGACCTGCGATGGTGTGTACTTACAATAAAACTCACAGCCTCAAAAAAAATATGAAATCGTTGAAAACTGTTTATCCGACAAACGGTTTGCAAATTTAATTCAATCAAAACTTTTAGTGTTATAACTTACCGTGTAGGTGAGTTAGAGAATGTAAAGTGTTCGAGTTGATGAAACCTGAAACAAAATAACATTTCATCAATACATTATACATTTTTTGAACTTTCAAATTTGTGAATAATAGTACCACACGTTTAAATCCATTTCTTGTGTTACATTATATTAACAACAAGTAAATCTCCTATACATATATTTATAGGCACTGGACTATACCGATTTCACGGGGAGCCCAAAATCGAATATAATATTATATAAAATGACATGATAGTTCTCATCACGAGAGAACTAAGCACTAATTTCTAAAAAATCAACGAAAGTAAAATAATGATAATAGAAATCATAGAGTAAACAAATAAGGTGAGAACTCAACTCAGTATTTTTCATATAGATAATTTTTTTTTTTTTTTGGATACCTGATATCGGCATGGTAAAACATACACTATTTACGCTTTAGCAATCAGTTAATACTAAACATCTAAAATATCAATATTAAGGTGTCAATATTATGTAATTTAAATGTATTTACGTCAGTATATTAACATGTAACATTTTAGATTATGAGCAGAGCAAAGAAGCTTATGGTTTTACAATAATGTTTATTTTTTAATTTCTTTCTGTGAACATTTTTTCGTAAAGAAATACTTATCCATAAGTTTCGATCAATAACTCTATAAATCCGGAATCACACTCAGATGGTACTTTAGAGAGGTAATTTTTCAAATTTCTCAATACTTTTTTCAAATATAAAATAAAATGATTAAAATTTTGACAGCAAATACATGGGGGTATTGATTTAATATTCCGTTATCAGTCTGCTGAATGAACGTTAAATATTTTCTGTTTATAGACGAATACCTATAGCATCATTTAGCCGTGTTGTTTACTATTTGTTGAGACGTATACGCAAATTTACAAAACAATTTTCAACAAAAACACGGAGAAGCAGAGCGAAAAGTGATGTGTGAACACGTAGGACAACAAAAAGACTAACAATAATGATAAAAAAAAAATGAAAAGAAAAGGATTTCGACGGAAATTTAGCCGGAAACAAAAATCGTGTAGCGTACAACGACGACGATGACTTCAATGAGATCCACCAATGAGATGATGATTTACGTTTCCGCTGAAATTAATTAATTGGCATGTGGTACCTAATTGGAAACCACTGATTCGTTTTAAACGTGTACATACACAGCAGAGAAAGTTTCCGAGTGCTTCGTAAATTATTCGACATGTTTATTGTTCACGAGGAAACTGTATTTACGACAAGTTTTCTCGCGCACAATTGTTCACGCGCACATAATACCGAACACAAAGTACACAGATACCACCTAGCTTGCACAATGCACAGAGTACAACAGCAGTTCGACGTTTAACGATAATAATCGAATAAATTTAGTTTTTAGAGGAAACCAGCGTGAATTCGGAATACACATACCGATCGTAAATAACTCTATGTGAATTTGGTACATTAGTTACTGCGGCAGGACAGATATAAAAAAAGTTTACTACAAACAATGTAGTATGAATAATTTACACGTATAATTAAAAACACATCAATTTTAACGAAATTATTCAAAAAAAAAAAAAAAAGTGCATATTATTAATATATATATATATATATATACGGTGAAATATTTTTTGATAAATCTGTGCAAATGGATTTAATGACGAGAAAAACTTTTGTGTCGAATAAAAATTAATTACTTTTATTTTCCATTATGGACTACAACATTACACCTGGTAGCTAAAATATAATAAATATCTACCGAGTATGATGGGGGGTGGGGTGAGTGGGTATTTTTCACGTGTGAAACTAAAACGTGTCGATTGATCTAAAGTAATGTATACATAATATTATGCAGTCTTTCATAGAGTAAAACCGATCGTTTCTATCCTTTTTATTTATTTTTTATTATTATTTACACCGCCGAGTGATACGTATATTAAATTAAATATTGACCTCAGACGAGGCATTTGACGTTGTCAATCGTGTTTAATAACGCGGAATAATATAGAGTGGAAAATTAATTTAAATTTTACACGTACTTATAATAATACGTATATAAATATAAATCTACGACGAAGACCTAATAATATTATACGAATATGATGTGTTATCACGCGGATATACTATACTGCTATAAATATAATAAATGCGGTATGATACCACCGTTTTCGTATAGATATTTCATCATGTGCGCGATTTATATAACATTATGACGGTAGTTCGCATGTTATAAAAGCCTTTTGAAACGGAACGTTTAGAAAGGGCTGCTACGGCGGCGGCCGCAATACAATAATACACCATTAGCATGTAAGACCCATTGGTATCGTCCGCCATTCTCCTCCACTCTAAATCATACACGATACATTTGGCCGTTCGGAGGATGATGAGCTACATTCGAGGATTTGTACATCACTCTCTCGCCCAAAACGGCGCAGAACCGACGTAGATATTAGTTGAACGCATAAAATGTTAGAGGTAAAATACCGACAATAAGTAAATTAGGTCGTCGTTTAATACTCGCCATTTTTTCCTTAAGTATTTAAAATATTAAACGGTAAATAAATTCATTTCTAAATACATTTCGATCT
>JAIPRM010008712.1:0-15565 GCA_025469315.1 Stegophylla sp. TES_Ste_2020
AGAATTACAACCAACAACCAAAATTTATTTTATATCACTCTTTTTTTTTTTTTTTTTTTTTAAATTGCCCCTCCCGTTTATGGTGTCTATATCCGCCCCTGGCACATATAGGTAACTACAAGAAGAGACTCAATTGTATTGAACGATGAAAACTTACATATTGATTTTTTTAATGTGAACGTTTTATATTATTCTTTAGCTAAGTTTTAAGAATATATTAAGTGCTTCCTAAAATGTCGTTTATGAAAAAGTGGACGAAAAGAGTTTTTAAAATATTGGAGCGGAAAGAGATCTGGGCGAAAAAATAATTATAATAATAATAGGTACGCCAATATGCCCTATACCCCACGTAATAATAATACTATTATTATTATTATTATTATTATTATTATTGTTATTATTATTATTATTATTATTATTATTATTGTTATTATTGAAATGTATAATAATGCGAGCGCCTCGCGCGCACCTGTTGCAGATGTTGCAGGTAACAACCACCTGACTCGCACCAAGTCGCAATACCACCGCACGCACCCCGGCCGGTTGGTGAACTTTAGCAGTTTTCGCGTGTCCAACCGGCAACAACAACAACAACAACAACAACAACAACAACTGCAGCAACAACAATCACAACAGCAACAACAACACCATCGGTCGTCACAACAACTACAACCGCAACCACCGCAACCGCAACACTGGTCACGCGGCGGCGGCACGTCTTTGGCCCGGGCCGTCACGATGGGCGGTAACCGTCTGCTGTCCGCGACCGCTTTCTGCGACACGTTGCGCCAACAACGGCGGCAACAGAACGGTACGGCTGCGGCGGCGGCGGACGCGGACAACGAGGCGACCGCGACGGCGGCGGCGGCGGCGAGAGTGTTCGCGTTGCCGGTGGCCGCGGAATCGCGGAAAAACCGCAAGACCATCATTATCGCGTCGTGCGGCCCCGGCAGTGCCGCCGCCGCCGCCGCGGTCACCGGCACCACGCTCAGGTACTGCAAGTCCGTGTCGCCCATAGCGGAGAAGCCGCCGGCGCGCCGCAGCCCGCCCAGATCCGTGTCCATGAACCTCCAGCCGTGCGGCAAAGGAGGGTACCAGGCGACGGCCGTGGCGGTGGACTCGTGCCCGGGGTGATGCTGAGCCGCAGAACACCGGGGTACCTATCCCGTTCGCGTTGAGATCGAACCCCGTCCCTCCCTCCCGCCGCCACCGCCGACCTAGAGGGGAAGGGCGTGAGATTTATTAATAATATAAAAACGTGTATACAATATTATTTTTTTTTTTTTTTTTATTAACAACTCAATTTATTATTCTACGTGGCCCAGAGTATATAGCGAAAAACAAGGGTAATCGATTTTTTTTGTTTTTTTTTTTTTTTTTTGCATTTGAATATCTACAGAGGCAGTACCGTAGAAACCGCGGTGCGAGCGGTTCATTGCACCAGGGCCCCCCCACTCATCAAGTTCTTGTATGAGGCCCATACTTATTACTTAAAATCCTACCAGATTTTTTGGAAATTGCATAAGGATAATGTGCATTTGAGGAGACCTCTCTCTAAACGTGTTTAGGTATTTGTTTCCTTCCCCAAAATGTTTATCCTAATTGTTGTTCTAATGACCTAATGTATTTCAGTATGAACGAAAATTTTGAAAAAAAAAAAAAATGCAATGCTGATAAATAATACAGCCTGAAAATATGCAAAATAAAAATTGGAATTGTTCATTAAATAGGTGTAATTCAGGTTTGTATCTGATCTAGCAACTTTTCATTTGATTCTGTCAAAAACATGAAAATGCAGAAATTTTCGTGAGTCCACCTGATAATATGTTTTGCTTTTTTATTATATGTTTGAAGTAAATAATACTGTAAAATAAGGGGCCCACAGATTTAATTTGCACTATTTCAAGCTACGGTACTGTGCAGGGGAAGTCGTGAAACGAAAAAAAACCGATATTGAGAGGGTGAAGGACCGGTTCGATCTCAAGCCGAATGGGGTTAGGTTAGGTTAGCCACCACCGACACGGTTACGTTGTTATTATTAATTACGTATTATTTTATTAATTCTGACCATATTGTAATGATAATAAATAACTATTATTTTAATATTAATAATATTATGTTGCGCGAACAAAATTTGTACGGTGGACGCGATGCGATTAATCGCGGATTACGGTCGAACAGCTGAGAGTTTCGCGGCAAACTCGAAATCGGTTGTTTACACGTCTGGAACGATATTATTAATAACATCTTATTCAATAAGTACTTTAAGCGTTTAAATACGACAAAATCGACAGATTTCGCTCGATTCGGGAAATCGACTTTGATTACACGATTACCTAATAATAATATTATGTTATTATTAAACTTCAAAACTAATATTTAGGGCCCGGATTCCAATGCAAAATGCATATTTCTTTTGGTGATCTTAGGCAACGCTTTCCAAGTACGTCCTAATTTGTTTCATGTAACAGAGACCTTAAAATTGAAACTTTTATTTTGCATTTTTCGAGCATATTTTAGCATTTTTTGGTCATTTTTTATTCATTTTAATGCATATTTCAACAATATACTATTATAATTTTAATAATAATATATTATAATATCTGTACATAATACAAACCAATAATTAAAAATTTAACTAATTCAAAATATTATCCATGTTTTTCGGGTTTTTCCTTAAAAACACCCAGAAATCTTTTTATAATACTGCCATAATGTCTATTATATAAATTATCATTACTTATGGATGCCTAGACTCGGCAGATGGCAAATAAGATAATAAATTAAAATATTAAAGTACAAAAGAACTTTTTATGGGTATTTTCATAATAAAATTCATTTTTAAAAGGCATTTTCACGGTTGATTGCATTTTTTAAGGACATTTTTGGCTGTTTTTTAGAGCATTTTTTTAATGATTTTTAGTGCATTTAAATCCGGACCCTACTAATATTTTTACCTAGAAATTTCATCAATCACATTATTATTGTTTTGTACTAGGGTTTTCTTTTAAGAACCTTCAAACAAACTTGTATCGTACCGACTTCAATTATTCCATTTCGTCTTTATGTCGCATTCGATTTTTAAACATAATTTTTTATACTCCGACATTTTACGCGAACTAATCATGTGTGAGTACGCGCGCGCTACAAGCTGGTTTGGCTGCTCGGTATGTTCGAACTTCTTTGGTTTTTCGTTTATACACCACAAAGAGGATAACTCTTTGCAGCATAGTTGTGATGTCGGTACAGACTTGGAGCAAGAGCAAACGCCTTATTATATTTTTCTTGTATTACACTAAATTCAGCCCATAATTTAGTGGATTAGGCATTGCATTTTTTCAATAAAGAATAAGATTTTCGACACTTTCAAACATTCAAGTTTATTTCGTGCAAGTCGATCAAAGGAATCGAATAAAATGAATTGTCAGAATATACTTCATGCAAAATTTCGATTGATTTTCTTCGCTTATCGTCACATCGATAGATAAGTGAAGCAAAAAGTATTTATTATTATGTATGTAAATGTGATTTTTTCAAGTGTGGTTTCTACTTTATTCACTTCTGATGACAGCATTTTCTTTCTAACGTTTCTATGGAGTTCGAAAATATTTCAACATTTTATTTGGTGTAATTATTAAAACGTAAAAATATAGCTTTTGTTCAATTGTCGCGACTTGTCCAATATTTTTATAGCTAAAAAATGACAATTATTCAAAAAAAAAAAATTGAAAAAGTTAACAATGCAAAAGTTTTAATTTTAACATAAATCAATACAGTAGTTTTATGCAGCATACAAAACGGTCGTTTTAAAAAAAATCATAAATAAAATTATTAATGTTTTAAAATGTGCATAAATGAAAATGTTTAAAATCATATTAAAATCGTAATAAAATTCAATATTGATATTCGAATGCTATCCTATGTTTTTCTTATTTGGTGGAAAAGGAAAAATTATGTTTGCAGTGAAAAAGGGACTGGACCCAATTGGAGGTTTGGCAGATGAGGGAGGAATGAAACACTTATGGCGGAAAAAACATCTAAACTATTAATCTATAGGATACTATTATCGGTGTCCGTTTAAAACCCGATTATTTAACACATACTTTTTTATTATTATTGAAATAATAATTATTATTAATTACTGTTCGGCCACTATAATTATAGTGTGTACGCTGTGCATAAAATAGGTATAATATCATATTATGTGTTAGTTATAGATTATATATACGTATACGCAGTGCCGGATCTAGACTTTGCCCGGGCTAGTAAGTATATGGTACTGAAAACACCTATTTCTTTTTTTTTTTTTTTTTTTGTCTGCTTTTAAGTACGAAATAATCGCTCTTTTACCGTTTGTCGAGGGACAAAATCTAAATATCATCTCACGCCTTCCATGTGAATGCGCCTCCGGAGCAAGTGCCTCCTCGATCCTTAGATCCGGTAACGCGTATACACGTCATAATAATTTGTTATACGTACGATATTCGTATCAAATAATGATCTGTGTCCGCCCTTCGATCGTCTTCGATGACTACACGTCACACACATCCGGCCTCGGTGTAATCTCTTTGATTATTTATCAATTATTAATAAATAATTATATGTATTATTACCATCTATGATTATTACATATTGTATTGTACTGTTTATTGTTTACCTATATAAATACTATATATTATATTCATATTATTATACATTATAATATTATTATATTCTCATATTTTATATACCGTGTTACCTATCGAAGATCTTCGCGAATCTAATTATTATTAGTATAATGTTTTACCTATGTGAATGATTATGTGTTCTTATTATAAGATAAATATTATTATGATTAATTATTATTAAAAATAATTGTTTTTAAACGGTGTCGGTCATTAAACAATCCCGCTGTTTCTTCGTGCACTCCACACGTTTCATAACTAGAGTTACCATATTAGCGTCCGAATTTGGGAAATGTGCGGATTTTACAAAGGTAAACGGAAAACTGGACTTTTTCGGTACAAAAAGCTTCGTCGACGGATCAGATCTTCGTCTTACACTGTTACACTCTGTAATCTATATAAATGTGTAATAATATGTAATTTTTATTTTCAATATTATATTTTTTTCCCGCAACAAGAAATGTCCAGAAAAAAAAAAAAAAGAGTCGAAAAATTAACAAATATTGTTTATTTATAACATTTTTTCAATTACCTTTTCCATTGAAAACCCTTATGCAATATCCACAGAAGAATACTACACTTATAAATATAATTTATAGTTATGGGTACATAATAATATTATAAAACATATCCAAAGAGGTGAAGAGGGGAGGGGCTAAAGCTTCTTAGCCACCCTTGGATCCACGGCTGGGTAGGATACTTTTGTAAAGTGCACGTGCTCTCAACATATCTTTGGGCGTCATTGTCAACGCATAGACTATTCTGTTCAGTGGAATAATATTTACTCGTGTAGGAACTAGAAAATCAATTTTTCAGTTGTTCAAATTTTTTTCAGAATTATATGCCAGTATCGGGAGCACACGCGAATTATACGCTTTTTGTGTATATAAACTAAGGTGACTATGCGTCCTGTTTTATGCAGGATTATCCTTTAATTCATCTCTCGGTCCTGTTGTGCTAAAAAATTTCCTACAAAACGCCTTTTGTCCTGTTTCTTTTTTTTTTTTTTAAATCTATGTCATTATTTCTGGAGTATTTCGAAAACAATAAATTTAAATTACATTAATATATTGTAATATTACATTTAACTCTAACTTTGTTATCTAATAAATTAACATTATTTTGAATAATCCTCCATTACACTTTCCATTTTTTGAACACTATGTACATTTGAAGAATTTATTTACGTATTTTCAAACCTTTGTAGTAAAACGTAACGGTCTATAATTTATTGTAATTTGTAATATGTCAAGAAATAATGATTAAATTAAATTGAATAAGTACGTAAAGAATGTAAATTTAAGAAACATTTTTATCAAATTACTGAAATTTGAATTTTGAATGATTTTATAATCAGTATCTTATGAAATTGAAACTTTTTTGTGATGAAAATCAATTGCGTAAATATATCATTCTCCCATAAGTACAAAAATTACACTTTTATACATATTATCTAGAAACATCAAAAAAAAAAAAAAATTTTCTCAAAGTAACAAATTATTAAAATTTCCATTTAACCTTTTAAAAAACAAAGATTTACCGGCCCGAGAAAATATTGATATGCGACAAAGACATCATCCCCTGTCCAGGATGCGTATGCCGCATCTATTAATTATATAATATGTTACCTAAATTTTCACTAATATTTTGTTTATATGGAAAAAATGAAGTATCTGCGCACATTTATTTTTAAACCATGTAATTTAAAATGTTGTATTTATTCTAGTGATGTTTCCTATTCGTAATATTGCTGTACTGACCTTTTTTTATGTGCCGTCTTATAAATTCGAAAAATATGGTCAACCTAACATAGACCGCGTCTGAGCAAAATTCACAAATAAAACAAAATATAATAATAATGATGATAACCTTTGTGGACCTTATATAAGATATGAAACGCGAGTTCCAAAGCTGTGGAAATTTCAATGGGATTTCGTCGGTCCGGGGCTAGTAGGTAATTCGGTGAGACAAAGTTTTCAAGAAAATCACGCGTTTGTGCGAAAAATCGAATAAATATTTTAAAGGGTTTCGCGCTCTCGGAACTGCCGCCACGACGACGGTCGTATATTATTATTATTATTTCACTCCGATGTAAACCACCTTATAGATAAAGTTTTCTATTCGACGAAGCAGAATGGGAACAGACTGTCTATTACTGATACTGAAAGTGTATCGGTAGACAATACGGATTAATCGCGCTACCAACGGGCTGCAAAAATAGTCGCGCGATTGCAGTCACGTGTGAAACCCCCAATCTAAATATACGTTCTGTTACAAGAAGCGCGACTTTTAGACGCCGCGTTCTGCGGCAAAGCCAGCCACTGACACCGTCTGTGGCGCTTCAAATTAGTGGCCGTGGTCGTGTGTGAAACCATCTATATAAACTAATGTTTTTCCAACAGCAGCACTGCTAAGTAGCGCTGCTGAGTGGCTTCGTGTGAAGGGGCCCTAAGAACTGTGAACAAACAATAAACAGAGAATATGAAAAAACAATTTTTTAATGCAAAAGTGTTAAAAAAATAATACAGGTTTAAAACTACTCTAATATATATATATATATATATATATATATAATTATCCGTAATTATCATACAAATAAATAAAAAATACCATATAATTATATATTTTGTTATATTTTATTCAAAATTTTAAGAAGTTTACAAATTATAAAACACAACATAGTAATAGGTTCAGGATAGTTTTCAATTTCAAATAATGTTCACTTATTAATTGTTTTAAATCCAATATGACCTGAGAAGAAGCTGTTTTAAATTTGAACAAAATTTATTTTTAGATATAATATAAAAAGTATAAGTTTAGAACTATATATAGGTAGTTTTAAGTAGTAATTCACAAACAATTTTATTTTAGGACACCTAAACATAAATTCGGCCAGCACCTCTTGCAAACTATAAAATTTATGAAATAGTTAAAAATTATTTATTCCTACATAATTTTATTATTATAATAATAGTATGTATTATAATATATTTACTAACAAAATTGTTTATAACTATATTATATTTAATTAAAACAGTCAAATTAATTAGAACTATGTGTAGTAGTTGTAATAACTCTACACTTTCACTATCAACTGGTCATGCTTCCCTTGTTTAAAGGTCCTTTGATTTGAGAAATTGAGGCTCATAGAATACAAATTTCTTAAAATAAAAATTGGGCTTTACTTATTCTATATATAAAATGAGGCTTACCTTTCAATAAACATTTTACATTTTTATTACTTTAATGTTTTCCTTGATAAGTTGGCTGCATGTTATTTGTGTCCTGTAAAATTATTGATAAGAATTTCTAATATTACGACAAGTAAGTTGTGTTCCATGTGCTTGGACGTAACTTACCTATTGTTTTTATTGGCGTGTTATTTGTTTCCCGAACAACCGCAAATTATGTTTTTTTGTATGACCTATTGACAATTTGCCCTGCTAACAAAAGGTATGAACAATTTTGTGATTATATTCTCAATTATTATATCTTTGAAGAATCACGTTTTCTCCTCAAAAATGGACCGAGTATTCTACCTCTTTTCAAATCACTAATTCTTGTAAATCATTTCATTCAAAATTTAATTCTTCCTTTTATGACTCACACCCTAACATTTTCTTGTTCATCAAAATATTAAGAATTTCAAATTAACATATAATATGTTCTTATAAACAGTTCAAACAACCCCCCCCCAAAAAAAAAAAAAAAAACTATAGCAGTGAGCAAAAAGAAAATATTAAATTTCTTGAAATTCAAATTAGTAAATTAAACAATGAAATTAATAATATATTATTCATAATAAATGTTTGTAATGGGTTTTTACCTAATATTACTTTAAAATAATGGTTATTTATGGGTTATAACGGTAGGTATAGAAAACTACTTAAATTAAAATATTTTGTTTTTTCTGTTGTAGTCGAATATTAATCACCAATATAAGTATACAGAAGTGGAGAAAACACCAATTTTTTAATATTTTATTTTGTACAACCAGGGTTGTTATGTTTTAAATATTAATTTAAAAAAAATTTTAAACAATTTATAAATTGTTTAAAACGATTAAAACAGTATAAAATCTAAGTGAACATTGTGTTAATTTTTGACAAAATATTTTTTTTTAACGTAACTTTTATTTATTTATTTATTTTTTATTTTTGTTTCTCTCATCAAATAGGAATAAATAATAATATATATCCCCCTCAGAAAAAGATAAAAAATTTAATAGTTATATATATATTTACACACACAATATCATTTGCCTTTAATTTAATAATAAGTAAAATATGACTAATGAATATCAAAACACATAAGTACATAAGTACATTATCAGCTGATGATTGATCACCATGTTTAAACCCAACAAAAATTATATTGTACATATTATTCAGTGTATATAATAACATTATAATATTCATCATTAAAAAGAATTATTTTATTTATTTAATTATTGAGCCTTGAAGATGCTCATATTTAGGCATATAATATAATATAATAATTTAGGTACATATAAAACGTCACTTCATCACAATAATGATTTACGAATTTCACTCACGCTGTATAACATTGTACAGCGCTTGTTGTATTGTTATAGTTTGGTTTTATGGTGGAACATGCTCAAAAATGTACACGTCTTTTATATTATTAACTTCTTTTGTTCAGAAACGTATTATTGAAGAAATTATTTATCATTTCTTTAAAATTAAATACACCCATCAAGAGTATCCTCTCCAAGGTGCTAAGAACACTACAACGAGCGAAGAACACCATAACGCGCGAAGTACACGCTTCTTATTTATTTTGATACACCTATATACACTCGGCGTCACAAAAATCGCACCTATTGCAAAAAAATGTTCCAAGTAGTTTTAACTACATTAATTAAAGGTAAGGGTACTCTTTGATACATAATTTGAAAAGTGGTTAAATAAGCTTGAAAAATAATTAAATTATATTCTTTTGTTTATCAGTATATACTTAAAAAAAATACAAGTAAATTGTGAAAGAAGAAAAAAACAAATTTTATTGAGTCAAAATTTTACAAAGAGAAACAGATAAATGACACTTCACATAAAAAAAATGGTTACTAAATGATATTTAAAATACCAGTATTTGACACTTAAACAGCTCTTTGTATAGCCCAGGAAGATAAGATAAGATAAGAGTATATTTATACATTTTTCTAATGTGCTATACTCAGAATACAAATGTATTATTTATGGAATGAAATGATTGTTGGAAAAGGGTCATTAAATGTACTTTTAATTGATATCAATATTACATAAGTTCAATGTATTGGCTTATGGACACCTGTGTTTGAAACTTATTTCCACGATTTTTTTGACGCCGAGTTTATAATAATAGGTTTTTTGTTTTATTATTGAGTATTAACCATTTGAACATTTTGTTTTGTTTTATTAAATATTATTTAATTATTTGCCAACTTAAAAAAATCATAGAAAATAACTGATTAACCTTCATTAAAGATTAAAGCACCAATATTTTTCTAAAAATCAAGTTCACAAAATGGCCATTTTGATTTTTTTTCTAAAACTGTGGTATAAAATTTAAAATATAAAAATTTAAGTCTTAAAATACATATATATATTCATTATTGCTGAGTGCAATGTTGTAGTAATATTTATAAAAAAAAAACAAAGAAAAAATTATTAATATAACAAAAGTTATTGTATTTTATCCAATCATATCGAGATATTTCATAATACAGTGGTGCCTTTGTAATGCCCCTCATGTTATATCAATAAATACAAATTTTTTTTACAAATTATAAAAGTAATGTTCTTTCATTTATTTTTAAAACCATTAGAATGGTAAATAAAATTATATTTTTAATATTACTAAATAGTTACTTTAAATTTTGTATAAATTAGTATAATGGACATATTTGAGATACAATTAAGTTTAGTACACAAATTGATTTTGTCAATAGACCTGCTTATTAATTACAATAACTGTAAAAACTTCTGTTTTTTTTTACAAATCTAACAATTTTCATCTTTACATTTTTTGGGTGGTCACATACTTCTGTACACCATAGCACGAGCCGCCACTTTCATAATACAACATACAATTCCATGTTTGATACACATGATTGAGATGCTGTTCATCCTTTACTGTAATCTTATTTCTATTTAATGTTTTTAAGGTTATAAAATAAAAATGTATTTCTTGTTCATAAATTTATTCATAATAATTAAGTAATTATTTTAAAGAAATTTTTTCTCACTTTTTGATTTTTTGGTAACAGTAACATATTTAGAATTTTTTTTTTTGGGAGGGGTTGAGCAGTGACAAAATTCTATAGTCCTCTTTGATTTCATTAATTTTTAAAAATTAGAAGAAAGCTCATAAAATCATGCATTCCCCCTCCACATTTTTTTTTAAAGTACCTATGCATCATACAGTCTTATTTATTATAAAATGAAATAATAATTAAAATTGTATTTTAGTCCCCTTACAAATGTGACTCATTTAAAAAAAAATACAACTACATAATATACTACAAGGTACAACAAAACAAAACCTAAATAATTTTAAATAATTAAAATATGTTTACGTGGTCAATCCTATATGAATTTATACATTTATCATTGATGATGATATCCTAATTAGACTTACGTAAAGTTTTTACTTGGATGATTATGACTGCATATATTTGAGGTTGTCCTATTATATATATATATATATATATATATATTTTCTCTGGATATGCCACTGTTTGGTGGTGTCAATGTACACATTTTTTTTGTTAAGTTATATAACATCATGTTTTTTTAATAAATTTTAGCATTATCTGAACAAGAATGTTTATATTGGCTCAATAGTTTATATTATCTTGTAAATGACACTGTATGTGCTCCATATCCATTACAAGTTGAAAGATGGTTACGTAAAAGATTTAATACCTTGGCAAATGCAAGAAACACGTCAGTACAAAACTCATTAGTTGTTAAAATGCATCTGTTTTTATTTAAGAAAATAAGTAAATATAACATATTACATATTTTATTTTACAGTGTGACGTTGAAAGATGTAAAATCATTTTTGCCTCGTGTTCATTGCAAAATGTCAACAAGTAAATTACGAGAGCTGTTTCAAGAAGTTGATACCAGAAAGCGCAATGAGCTTTCTTTTGATGAGTTTGCCACCCTCTATTATAAACTTATCTTTGATTCAGATGTATAAATTATTATTCATTCTTATGTTATTTTACTATCATATAGGTTTTTACCTGTTTATATTTCATTAGGTTTTCACAAAATGTTTTGAGTTACACAGTTCACCTGATTTGACATTCAGTGTTTATAACCTTACTAGGTTTTTAAATGCTGAGCAGGAAGTTATGTATCTTACAGAAGACATTGTTGCTAATCATATGAAAGAATATTTAAAGTATTGTGGCAAAAAATTGAAAGATAAATTACAATTTACAGCAACAGAAGTAAGTATAAGTTATTTTATATAAATCGTCCAAAGCTTTATTTTGATAATGCCAATAGCAAAAATTACACCATACTTAATCAACTTTAATTTATCCATTTTATTTTATAAAATGAAAATCTTAAATGCATTAAACAAAACAATAATAATAATAATAATATTGCTATCTTTGGGGGTGGATTATGTTGAGGATATTATATTATCTCTTATCATAAAAAAAAAAAAATTAGGATTAAAACAAAGAATTATATGTATTTTTTAAAAAATTCTAATTACAAAATCATTCATAGAAGTATTATAATTATGTAGATAAGTTTATAAATATGAAGAATACATTATGGTATATAGTAATAAATTATATAATAATAGTATAAATAAAGCAACATATTAGGATATATGATAACTATATAATAACTTATTCTAAAGAACTTAACATAAGTAGTTGTTTTAAAACTTTTGTTTGGCTTGTTTCTCGAATTTCACCAGCTAAAAACATTTCATCTACCACAGTATATACTTTGTAGAAGTTGAACACTAGATCTAGTTCGCAAACGTTGTGGAAATATTCGTTGAGGACTTCAACAAAATTATGTATGGCCTCCAGATAACATAGATTATTATCGCCGACGTCTACGCAAATGCAAAAATATAAACCAGCGTACCTTCGATAAATTATTTTGAAGTTCCGAAATTCAACAAAATTTGTATGTTTAGCATCTCTGACAGTTACAACTGCGTGAACTTCTTCTATAAGCTTTTGTTTTTCGTCATCGTCAAAGTTCATGTACCATTTTGCCAATCTTGTTTTGCCAGCTCTGTTTTGTATTAAAATGAAACGAATCATTTTAAACAGTTCAATTAACAAGAAAAACAACGAATATAATATATGAGTATATTGATGTATTTAATATATATTGAGAATTACAATAAAATTATTATAGAGATAGCATGAGCTTAAAAATAAAAATCAATACTAAATATAGTTGGATTTAATGTTATCAACTATCACTCATATTATGCCAAGATGGCGACAATCAACTGATAACAGTATTTTTTATTTCGTTTTTACTCTTGAAATTCCGTTCATAGTTTCTGGTTAAACCGTAATAATATAATTACGGATAAAACTAATAATTTAGTCACTGATTAATTAGGTATTATGTGTATTATAATTTTTTATTCTGTGATATAGGTATGTAGTTAGTAATTTGTATAATCTGTTGTATAAATTACTAATTATCAACTATCATAATATCCATTTAACTTATTTATGAGCAGCTACTAACTATTATTGACCAATTATTTACAACATTTTCCCACATCAGACATCAGTCCCATGTAGGGCTCTATAAATACAAGGGCATTATGGGTATTTGACACTATTTTCTAGGGTCCATGCAGATCAGGGGCTTTTAAACTGAATTCAATTATTATTTTTATTGTAATTAATCCTTAAATATACGAAGAACATCAAAACAATTTCACACATACACAGGCGCAAATAGTGTGATATTTGGGGGGGGGGGCTAGAGTTCAGGTAAAACTATATAGTTTTGTATATTGTATTACTATATACTCTTGCTATAACAAGACTAGTGCAAGCAAACAAAGCAGTGTATTCTTTAGATTTTTTTTTTTTTTTGGGGGGGGAGTTAATGCAGTATAAGTTTGGATCAAAAAATGATGGTTTCCGAATCTTTTTTTTGTCAAATGTTAAGTAATTTTTTCCAAAAAAAAAATTGATGGCTTCTCTAAAGTACCTACTAAATGCAAATGCGGTTTCAAAAAGTTACTGATCGAAACTTTTGGACAAATATATTTATATGAAAAAGTATTTGCAGAAAAAAAAAGAAGAAAAAAATAAACATCATTGTAAAAACTAGTGATGGGAACAATTGAGAGATTTCTACAATTGAGTGAATAGTAATCGAGAGGTTCTAACAATCGAGTGATTCACTTGAAAAAACCTCTCGGTCAGTATAAACTCTCAAATCTTGATAATGAGCGATTCACTCGGAAAAAACCGCTCGAATGATGATTGATTACTATTCATTATGGAAACACTCGCTCAGTCGTTCCGCATTTAGTACAACCATTGTTTATAAATACTTTTAATTATAATCAATGGTACAACTCACATTATTCAGTACTTGGTAGACATTTACTTCTTAAATTAATAAATACCTATTATTAAACATTTTATAAAAGTAATAATATTATAATATAATACAAAATCAATTATTTATACTTTGAGCCATATTTTATGTGGTTATTGGTACATATACATTATATCTATAAAGGCATAATTAGAAATATTACAAGGTCCCTTTCTAGATTAACACTGATATACAAAGTAATAATGAATAAATGATTTTCATCATAATAAATAAAATATTTATGCAAGTTACGTCGAATTTTAGTTGTTAAATACCTAATTATTTCTGTATAGTAAAAATTATGTTTAATGAGCAATTCATTGTACAATTAAGTGTAGGAGTGTGCCTCTAACTTTTGTTGACTATAATCTCTAGAAGTACTAAGTATTTTTATATTCATTAACTTATTTATTATTAGCTTTAAAAAAAAAGTATTTTATTTTATTAATTTTTCAGTTTATGGACTACATGTTTTCAAAACAAAACGAGATATGGGATCTACGGTATGAAAAAGTATATCAGGACATGACAAGACCACTTACACATTATTGGATAGCATCTTCTCATAATACGTATGAATAATTTGTTTAACTTTTAATTGTATTAATTTATAAAAAGTGGTTCATCGCATCATGAGTATTTTTTGCTCTTTAGATAGGATGCTCTTGGTGGATGTATTGCATTTTAAAGAAACGATAAATAATTTCTTCAATAAAATGATTCTGAGCGGAGCTTCAGTTTTTCTAGACAATTTTACTTTAAAATTATAGAGTTGGTTATTTTAACAAAAAATTATTTTTTAATAATAAAAGTAACAATACACTAACAACCTAGTGCATGTATACTAGGAGAATATAAAAGTATGATTAAGATTTTATATAAAAATAAAAGATAATAAGTAAACAAGTACAAAAAAACAATTTAATCAAGAAGTTTGAATTATGGTAACAGGTTATTTATTTTTGAATAAAAGAAGAGGAGGATTTAAATGCAATAGAAAAATTTAAACATTAATTATTTGATTATCTGAAAACGTGATGTAATGTAAAATAATTATAATATAATTGAAATTCTATATGACAATGTTATCATCATGGGTGTAAATTGAGTAGTTTTAATCGGGGGGCAAACTTGATTTTTTGTAGGTAACCAACAGACGCGCACTCAGGATCTTTTTTTGGGGGGGGCTTACATTTTTTCTTACTTTTTCTCACACTCAAATACACAAGTATCATTAATTTTTACCGATTTTATTTGTTATTACAACAAGGTACCATATACTTC